>PVHY01002143.1:101679-134505 GCA_004024945.1 Uropsilus gracilis | reverse complement strand
CTTCTCCTTGTCACCTTCAGGTAGCAGGAACTCCATGGTGCCAAACCAGCAAAGTTCACTTTCTTCTCAGGCCTAACTTTTGCACGGCCTCTTTCAGACACAAATCAAACTCAGCAAAGCAAACTCCAACACGGAGTTCAAATCTGCAAACTCCTTAACTGCTTTCAGCACACATGCTGCCAGCCTGGGCCAGCCGAGGCTTGAAGGCCCTCAGTGGCCACATGGCCAAGCTCACATGGCTCACATCTTTACAAGATGGCCGATTCCCATCTCTCCTCCACTGAATCTCTCTCTCTACCCAGTCTCCATATTCGAATCTGCATCCCATCCTTCTCTTTGTTTGCACACCCTTTATATACCCTGATTTCCCGCCTTCCAGGAAATCTGTTTCACCTAGACTATTTCACTTCTTTCTTCCCCCTGCATCCCCCTGAAGGGAAATTCCAGCTAAGGTCATTCTCCCATTTTAACATTACCTGTCCTTGAAACCTGCAATCTTAAACAGGAGACAATGGGGGGGGCACACCCTATCAGTTGGACTTTTAAATTTTAGTTAGTTTCCATTATACTAATTTTATCAGATTTTATACCATGACCATATATTTTTCTGCAATGAGTTAGAATCATTTATTATAAAAATCTGAGAAATCTTTTAACCTATCAAAATGATACTTAGAAAATCAATGCTGTGGTGGTTGATACCCTCACCATCAAGTTTAAAGTCCTTGCATTGAGCTCCTGGCTGATTATAATAGAATGACCTTCCCCTTCATTGTGTTGTTCACACTTTCCACCACCTGCCTCTGCCTATATATTCCTATGTACTTTACTCTCTGCCTCTTAGCAAATACTATTTCCCCACTTATGAATTTCACCTCTTCCCTTTCTATACGTGTTTATGTTTAACACTGTTTCATAATCCAATTCCAGGAGTATTTCCTCAGTGTGTTGCAAAGGTGGCAGGTGATTTTGTTGAAATATGCAATAATTTAAAATGTGAAAGTGAGTGCCTTTAAGTTGAAATCTACTATTCAGTTTTTTCAAAACCTTCACACTCACGATTGTTTTGCACACAATTCACCCATTTATATGAATGGGTTATTGTTTTACTTTCAATAGGTTTATTGAGATATAATTCACATACCACTCTATCCATTTAATGTCTGCAATATAATGGTGTTTAATATGGTCACAGATCTGTGTGACTATAACCACAATCAATTTTATAATAATTTTCGTCACCTAAATGGAAACCCTGCATCTGTTCACAGCCACTCCACAAGACCTGTGCCTTTCCCCCCCCTCCCCAAAACTTCCATTTCTAGGCAGGGTCAACCTGGTCTCTGCCTCTATAGATTTGCCTATTCTGGACAGTTCTTATGAATAGCTTCCTATAAAGTGTGTTATTTTTGACTTGATGCTTTTACCTAGTACAGTATTTCAAGGTTCACTGTGAATCCGTATACTGTGCATCAGTACTACAGTCCTTTTGTTATCAGGCAGAAGAGGCTTTCTAACTTTAGAACTCAAAGATCATTTGCTTGCTTCTCCCAGGCAGATTCAAACCCTAACCTCCTGCAGGTAAATGCCTTCACTGACCAGTCACCTTTGTTATGTAGATTCTAGCCACTACTTTTTAGCTCCCTGCCCCAGAGACTGCAGTGGGGGGAAAAATCAGAAACTGCAGTATCAAACTTACTAGCTTGCCTTAATTTGCCCTTTGCAGCTCCTGCAGCCTAAAGACATCCAGTATTACCAGATGTGGGCTCTTACTGCCATCCCCAGCCCTTATTATATTTTCAGTCAGAACAAGATTCTCAGAATGTGCCTAATCTGTTTGTTTGTTTGTTTTTAGTTTAGTTTGGTTTTTGGTTTTTTTTTTTTTTTTTTTTTTTAAACTAGTCTCGCTATTTTTGCCCATGGAACTGTAGGCTCACATTGCCTGGGGTACCACAGACTCAAGAAATCCCCAGCCTCAGCTTCCCAGGTAGCACAGGGTGCCACCATGCCCAGTTAATGATTTTCAGATTTAGGTCTTGTTGTGTTGCCCTGGGCGGGACTCAAACCATGATCCCTGATCCCTGCTGAGGCTTCCTAGGCTGCCGCTTATAGGCACACACCACCATGCCCAGCGTAGCCTAATTTATTACTAAAAAAAAAAAAAAAAAAGTGATTTCCTAATTATTTATTACAGAAAGAAATATAAGAAAACCCCAACTACCCCAACATTGTCCAAAAACCTTCAGTCGCTGTGTCCTGCTGACCTCACTACTTGTCCAATCCTTCAGAGTTCAGTAACACATGTTTTACAAAAAGCATCCTTCCCTCTTCTTTGGCCGGCTCCAGCTTCCAAGCATGTAGTTAAAGGCATGATGCTGTCTTCTCCTTGCTGTCCTCCTCCAGGTAGTAGAAAGAAACTCCAAAGTACAGGAACTGGCAAAGTTCATTTATTCAGGCCTGTTCACACGGCCCCTCCAGAAACATTTGAACATTTGAGTCAAACTCAGTAAGACAAACTCCAACATGGAGTTCAAATTTCCAAACTCCTCAGCTTCCTTTAATACACACACTACTAGCCTGAGCCAGCCTGCAGGCCCCAGGCCTTGACCACATGTCCAAGCTCACATGGCTTACATCTTCTTCCAAAATCCCTGATCATAATGGCTGAATCTTCTCCTTTGTCCTCAACTCTTATTTATCTCTCTTTTCCACCCGAACAGGACGGGGGTGGGGGGGGGGTGTTTTCCTGTCAAGCAGGTGTGCTAATCAAATTATATGCCAGCTGTCTTTGAAATTTGCAAGTCTATAGCAAGAGGAGAGTAGCTCCTTATCAAATGTGTGTGTCAACTATGCCAGTACTAAGCTTCCTCCCACTTTATCAGTGCATCAGCAATGTTAATGAAGGCAACCAGAGGTGTCTGGTGTCCCCTGGGGACAACCATAGGTGTTCCCCCCCCCAAGTCAATTTTTATGGCCATTTAACAGTCTTGTGTAGATCTAGAGCATCCTATATATTCATTCATACTTTGGTGGACATTTGCTTTTACATCTTATGAATAATACTGTCATGAACTTTGTATGCATGTTTTGTGTGGATAAATAGTTTCATTTGTCTTGGTTATATAACTAAAGTTGGAATTACTGGGTTTTCTTGGCAACTCTGTGTGTACTCTTCTGAGAACCTGTCCAATTGCTTTTTAAAGTACTTTACCAGTTTGCATTCCCACCATCAGTATGTGTTCTGTTTTTTCTACTTGTTTGCCAATACTTGTTAATTTCTCTTACTTTCTCTTATTGATTATATAGCTACTTTAGTGACTATAAAATGGTATCTCTGTACAGTTGTGAATGACCCTTTCCTAAAGACTAATAACTTGAATATATTTTCATGTGTATATTGACCATATTTGTACTTGGGGATGGGGGAGGGAATGTCTATTCAAATCATTTACTTGCTTTTCAACTAAATTACATAACGTTTTATTATTGAATTATAATAATAATTACAGATATTAGTCTCTTATCAAAGACATGATTATAAATACTTTCAATTTGTGAGCTGTCATTTTTAAGATATTTTATGCAAGGCAAAAGTTTTTAGGTTTCAATTTTTTTTATTGAAGTGAAGTGAACTTAGAGTATATTAGTTTCAGCTGTACAATATACTGACATGCCATTTGTATACAGTGTTAAATCACAACTATAAGTCAGTTCTTCATCTATTCTGAGATGAAATGTGGATTCGAGGACTATGGACTCAAGCTGTAGAGTTTATCCCTCTTGGCTATTTTATAACTGAAAACTTGTAACTCTTGATCCTCTTTACTCTTTTTGCCCACTCCCATAGTCCCCCTTCATTTGATAATCATCAGTCTGTTCTTGTTTTCCAGGAGTGATGCTTGTTTTATTTCTCACACTTCACATTTCTATGAATCTTTGGTTTTTGTTTAGTTCATTTCACTTAGCCTGAGTTAACTACCATTTTTGACAACCCATGTTGTCACAAATGGTAAGATTTCATTCTTTTTTATGACTGCATAATATTTGATTGTGTAACTATACCACACCTTAATAATCATTTATCAAAGGATACTTCAGTTGTCATATGTTAGCTATTTTAAATGATGCTGCATGAGCATTGAGTTTATCTCACATTAGTGCTTTTACTTCCATTAGGTAAATACCAGAAATGCAGCTATTGAGTCAGAAATCTATTTGTAATTTTTTGAGTGATCTCCATCTTGATTTCTTTAGTGAATTTTCCAGCTTATATCCCCATCAACAGTACCTGTGGCTTTCCTTTCCTCCACATCCTTATTAGTGTTTATTTCTGTTTTTAGATGACAGTCATCCAATAGGTGTAGAGGAAGTGAGAACTCATTTTGATTTTGATTTGAATGTCCTTCCTAATTAGTGACTTTGATTTTCATGTACCTGTTGGTTTGCCATATGGTTTATTTGCAAAAATATCTGCTTAGTTTCTTTGTCCATTTTGTCATCAAATTGTCTGTTACTACAGATTGTAATCAGATTGTTGTTGCTGAGCTGTATGAATTCCTTGCACATGTTGGATATTATTCCAATTCCTAGTGTATGGTATGTTTCTCCCAATCAGTAAGTTTCCATTTTATTTTGTTGATGATTAAGTTTCCTGAACAGAACCTTTTCAGTTTGATTTAGAATTTTTTGATTAGTTTTCCTTTGTTTCTTTTAACCCTGGTTCTATCAATTAAAATAAGAAAAAAGAAAAAGGTATCACTAAGATCATTTATCCAGGGACTTATCACCTGGTTTCTAGGAATTTTATTGTTTGAGGACTTACTATTAGGACTTTATATCATTTTGAGTTAATATTTGTGAGCAAAATAGAGGTGCAATTTAATTCTTTTACACGTGACTCCAGTTTTTCTGATATAACTTTTTGAAGATAGAGTCATTTTCCCATTGTATTTACTTGTGTCATGTATTTTAAGTTAGTTTACCTTCTCAGTTCCCATTTGTGTTCAATGGATAGTCAGCTTTATTTTAATACTAGTAGCATGTAGTTTTCGTGGCTATAGCACCGCAGCATAGTTTGAATCAGAAACAATACATCTATAGCTTTGTTCATCTTGCTCAAGTTTGCTTGGCTATGCAGGTTTTGTGTTTGCAAATGAATTTGAGGTTTTGTTTATTGTGTTCTTCAAAAAATGCCTTTGGAATTTTGATGGGAATTGCATTGAATCTGTAGATTGCCTTCAGTAATATGAGCTTTTTAATTCCAATAATTCTTACAGTGATGAGCTCAGAATTTTTTTTCTTTTCTTTACATCTTTTTTCATTTTCTTTCATAAATGTCTCATAGTTTTTAGTGTGTACATCTTTAACCTTGTTTGAATTTACTGCTAGGTTTTCTTTCAGATGCAGCTATAAATATGATTATTAATATCACTATATGTTCATTTTTAAAGTATAAAAAACAATTTTTTATAATGATTTGTACCATGCTTACTTACTGAATTTATTTAATAACTGATAGTTTTTTTGGTGGAGCAATTTATTGCTTTTTATTGTAGATATTTGACTTGAAACCCTGGAGAAGCCTTTTAAACTCACTTCTTATTCATCTTCCCACAGGACAAATTAAACATTCTATTCTCTGAGCTCTCATAAAATAGCTTCAGACTTAGCATATTTCACTATGTATGTTTAGATCACATAAGTCTTCACATCATAGAAGACACGGACTGCAAAATGTTTTGTCCAACCTCTTACATCATAACAAGTACTCAATTCCTTGTACAAGTTAGTTGAATTACATACACTATCCTAGAAATGTTTTGCCAAAACATATTGAATGAACGTTATTTTTTGTCTTTGCTTTATAATATAAGGGTCTATGTTTGTATCTCAGTATATTGGAGTACCTTTAATAAGGGCATGATTATTATTTACATCTACCTGTTTCATTTTTCTCTTGTGCTCTTTCCCACAAGCCCTCCATTCCATGTTTAAAGATAGTTACAGCTCTTTTATTTATTTATTCATTTTAGCCTTGATAATAGTAGAGTATACTGAACTTTCAGTTAACATCTAATCATCATTCTCTCAACTGGAGAAAACTTATTCTAAGGGTTTTACATCCATTAGTGCTTTTCCTCTTAGCTGACTTCAGAAGTACCATATTTCCCATTTCACACAACAAAAAACAGATGCCAAGAAAGATCAAATTACTAACCTGAGCTTGTGCCACTAGTGATGGAATTTCCATTATGTGTCCTAGATTGTTTGGCCCAGTAAGATCAAGTGAATTCTCATCTTCAAATCACTTTGTAGTCCTCAGCTTTTCTTTTATCTACCTACTAGGAGAGCATTTCCCTTTTAAGTCTATCCTTATGACCTGGTGAATATGAGTCACTTGTTTTTTGACCTCATTTCAATTTGTAATACTCTTGCCTTTATTTCACTATCTAAATCAAATGCTAGCCTATGAGACTTTTTTGTACCTTACATATTTTATGATTATAATTGCTGACCCATTACTATTTTGTAAGTATTAGGATTACATTAATTTACACCATAACATGTTATATTTGTGAAGAGCAGTAAGCATAGGGAATTTATAGGTTACTTGTTGAAAATCACAGAGTTCATGAAATTAAGCCTTTTTTTCCCAAAGTTCATTGACCTGTTTGCCAACCATTCTATCCAGTTCTTACTTCTGTTATTGCAGAAACCAGCTTAGTTTCCTTATTCTTATTTCCCTGCTGTGGATCCATTAGCTAAATCATGGTCTGCCATCCACCATTACCACCTCACTGACATCTACACAGTGCATGAATAGGGACATACAGTTCTTTCCTTATTAATAAAATTTGATATTGAAAGACTAAAAGGAAATATTTCAAGATATGTTCATTGAGGTCATGCATTATATTTGTCATATTACTTTAACCTTCATCTTAGATAATAAAGGTGCTTTTCTCCCTATCCTCTCTTTTGAGTACAGTTGTTTCTCTTGTTTTATGGAAGAAATGTGGTTTATGTTTCTAGTATCAATGGAATATGACAATCTATTCTATTCTAAGTAGTTTCTTCTTGAGTGAATATATTGGATTAAAGTTATAATGTCACTGAGTCATTTATAAAATATTGATCTGTGGTACTAATTCTTGAGTCACTGTAACCCTATTTAGGGCCAAGGAAACATGTTTTCTTCAGAGGAGAAATTTATTGACTTATGAGTAAATATGAAAGAGGCATAGATTAAGAGCCCCCTGAATGTCTTCTAAATGAAATAGACCCAAAGAGAGAAAAATAGTATAACTTTTACTTCCTGAGTATAATTTAGATCTTTCACATCACAGAATCAAACCCATCTTCAAAACTGGAGGAAACTGTGGATCAGATGTAAATCAGTAATGCCCTGGAAGCATCAATGGACCCCTAAGCCACAAAAAAAAAAAAAAAAAAAAAAAAAAAAAAAAAAAAAAAAAAAAAAAAAAAAAAAAAAAAAAAAAAAAAAAAAAAAAAAAAAAAAAAAAAAAAAAAAAAAAAAAAAAAAAAAAAAAAAAAATAAGTAGAAAAGAAAAAGAAATCAAATGATGATTGTTTGAGGTTGGAAAGATTCCTAAGGTTTATTCATCATTTGTAACTTGACATGTGAAAGCACAAGCAAGAAATAACTTAGATCCTATTCAGAGCATGACCATTTAGTTCTAATATCAACTCATTATTAACAAAAATAGTCTCTTAAAGTTAAAAGACTTTGGAAATTACTGCATATGAGCACAAACATAAAAGAATTCATGATTCAAAAGAGCAAACTGTTGTGGGAAATTGTTCAAGGTGTTTGTAACCATTCATTCTAAATTCCATTCCTTATTCTTCCCAGTGTCCCATTCAAATGTCTCCTTAAATCAAAAGCAACAAGTATTGCCAAAGTATGTGATAGTTTGGAGATGCTGACAAGTGAGAACCATACACACATATTTTCCTTAAATCTGGGATTTATTTTCATGTGTAAATTAAGTAATAAGAGAAACTAGACTTCTGTAGATGAAAGAAAGACAGGATTGTTCAAAAATGCCAGAGTTTCTGGAAAAGAATATGAAAGTGGTGGAACATACAAATTATATCCTTTTGGGGGGAAGTATTTTAAGGCAAAAAGAAACAGCTATACCATATGGAAGCGATTATGCCATATTCCATTCTTGTATACCAAAAATTATGCATAAAAAGCAAATTCTTAATTTATATAACAACAGCGATATAAAGCAGGATGCTCATTCTTTAGTGTTTGATGGTACAATCCTATAAGAGAAAAATATCCTACAGTGAGATAGTTTTAAAGTAATTAAATCAAAAGAAAACAGTAATGGAATTGCACTGTACTCTCCAGTAGATGTAAAATGTGAAATTCAACATGATGAAGTTGTTTGGAGTGCCCAGAGGAGCACTCTGAATGCCTGATGCAATGGAAAATGTGTATGGAAAGAAGCTTTATATATAAAAAGGCCATAGAAAAGAGGCAAGGCCACTATTATAAGAAAGTCATATATCAGGGCTGTATCATGAAAATTCTATCGAAGGTAACTGAGAAATTATGCCCTTCCCATTCCCAATGCATAGTCAGAAATAGCAACCACATCATGTTCATGTGGGAATGTGAATATGCTCAGAACATCTCCCATCATTTATTTAGTCTTTACAACCAGAATGGTAGGTGCAAATTTGTGACCCTCACTTTGCAGATAAGGAAATGGAGATCCTGCAAAGTTGTGACCCGCTAAAGACCACCTACCCACCTAGAAAGCAGAGTCTAGGTGAAACACATATTTTATCTCTCATGGTCTTCTCCACGTTGTCTCTACTCTTCTGCTGTTTTCTGTTTTATTCAGTTTATGCTATAAAAATGAATACATAACTGACCCTGACCAACACCAGAGATGGCTATGAACAGATTAAAAAACCCCTTTGAGGTATCTCTGCACAGTGTTGAACACAGAAAATGAAACTAATCTACTTGAGTTCAGATTCCAGTTATACTGTTGATTACATCTGCAACTTTGGACTGTTTAACCTTGGATTGTTTAATCTTCCTAAGCTTCAACCTTTCTCAATATCCTGATCTGTAAAGTGAGGATAATAGTAGTAAGTCTTTCATGCTATTGCTTTAGATGTCATTAAGATGTATAAAGTGGTAATTATCCAGATACCAGGCTGTTAGGAAGAAGTCCATATATGTAGATCTTGGTAATTTTATCATTGCGTTTGACCCCTACACCCTACATAAAATAGGTAATTATTCAAATCAAAACTCTTACTGTAAAACAATAATGTAAACTATTACATTTTCTCAAATGTAAACTATTACATTTGGTTTGTGAGTCAGAGAGAAGAACATGTTTGTGTGTCTGTGTTAACCTAGAAGATGAGTGACTAGAAGATTTAACACTTTAAAAATTACCTAAGTCTGAAGTAGTTGTTGTAATATACTGAAGGAAAAAAAAAACAACATTCTTTACATGTTAGAGCAAGTTGCTAACATAAGAACAGATTTCTCAACCTCCTCACCACTGACATTTGGGTCTTGCAGGGGACCATTAAGCGCAATGGTGGATGATTAGTGCCATCCCTGACCTCTGCCTGCCAAATGTGAGCTGTACACCCTCAGTGTTGCAACCTCCAAACATGTCTTCAGGCATTGCCAAATATCCCCTTGGGGCAAAATCATCCCTTATTGAGAATCAGTGTTATATGGCAACAGAACTGAATTTTGTTAATGACAGAATATATTCACCCAAATATTAGATCACTGCAAAGATTTAAAGCTCAAAAGAAAGTTTTGAATGGGATCCTTCTTTTTAAAACCCTAGGAGAACTTCTCTTTAAGATTTACCTTAAGAATCACTCATTAAATTATACGAAAACTTAGACGTATTTCTTGTTATTACCCCTCAAAATACTCTTTGATCAACAAACATTAAAAAAATTATCTCTAGGTCTTTCTTGACACCAAGGAAGTAATCCACCTCTAGAGACTGTGCCACTCATAGGGCATTCAGAAGAACTGGCCATGGGCTCTTCACTCTGCTGCCAAGAAGGCATCCCAAAATATTTTTTCCCATGGCAGCATTGCTGCAATGAATCTTCCCCCTTCTAAAGTAGCATTTTTTAAGGACCATGCACTTTGGAATTAATAAATGCTAGCCCAACTCTTTGCTCCAGTCCCAGTTACATTGCTTCTCAGTCACAGCTTCCCTGCAAGGTTGACATGCTGGTAGTATGGAGCAGCAAGTCTAAGAACATGCTTAAGCAATGTATGACTTAGCTACTTGCCTCATTCAGTATTTAGTAGAAGCCAGAGAGAGAAGATTGAGTGTGAAAGAAGTGTCTTAACATCAGACCACCCTTCCACCAAACTTGAATCTCCTAAAATCCTTTAATTTGTAATTTTGGAGGGAGGGCTTCTATTTCTGAGATAGCACATTCTATGTTTAAGTAACCAATTTTTCCAGACACATTTTTTGGTGAAATAACTAGGTATTTTCACACACCTTCCAAGGTCCTTAAACAGTGTCTCTTTTTCTCTCTATCCCTACCCCACTCCTTCCATAGCTTTCAGGAAACCCCTCCCTGCCTCACCAGCCCTCCCCCCAGTCTTCTTTCTTTCCATTAAGAGATTCAGTAGTTAAAACTTTTCATTCATCCATCGCTCCACTGTGGTGCATGCAGAGTCAGTGGTGCATAGATAAAATGATGAACTAGATGGAGTGGAGCAGATTTAATTGTGGCTCTTCTGTCTGTTGATAAAGTCTAAGCTATTTCTTGCTCAGGTTCCTTTTAACATCAAAAGGAGAGCATTCTGAGAATTATTATGAAATCTATACCACATCTACCTCTGGTTTTGTTTGTTTGGCTGAAGATGAACATTGAATCTTTTTCTTTTCTAAGTTATAACCATATTCTCCATTCTGATACATCATGTACCTTATGAATGGGCAGCATTTTTGCCATGGGAGGTCTATCAGTAAGCCATTTTTGCTTATAATTATGAACCCAACGTAATTATTTAAAGTGACAGTAAGCTATTTCTTTGTTTGAGGGTTTGACTTGAGAAGAAGAGAGGTATTCTGGTCTCTCTTGAGCTCTACTTTTAAGTTAGTGGGAAAGGATGGGGAAGGTAGGCCTCTCTCCTGCAGATTTTCCATTGTGTTCTAGTTGATCGGAGGGTTTTGAGAGGACCTAAGTTTAGGAGGCCTCTGGAAGCAAAAATTTGGAAGGCATCTGTCATCACTTCCACCACATTCTTTAGCTCACAAAAAGTCAAGAATCAGTTCTATTTAGTGAACTAAGGAAACAGACTTCATCTCTTCCAGAAAATATTTTGTAATCTTTTTTTTTTTCATCACCAACTGTTACATTGCAGCACCAAATCTACTGAACTGATGTCACCACTCAGCAACTTGACTACATCCTTGGTGAAAATTCCCTAAGAGGGTGCAAAAAAGGATCAAAAATATTCACCCACTTTTATCACAAAGTACAGGGAGCTTTTTTTGTTATTTGTTTATTTGTTGATATAGGAAATAGGTAAAAATAATTGAGGAAGAATCAGTTTGTTTCATGACTATCTTTATTTTGACTGAGATACCAGCCTGGAAGAAATTTGAACTCTTTATTCATGTTATCCTATCTCAAAGGTATTACCTCTAGAGTTTCCTGTAATTTCAAATTTATTAGGGTTCATAGGCTTATTTTTGAAGTCAAAATTCAAAAAAATCCAAATTTGAAATTAGTCAGGCCTAGAGGGATATTCAAACTGCCCAGATAACCCCCACCTTCTTCTTTCATTTTTTTTTTTTGCTCTTCTTTCCCCCCACTTCTCTCTCCCTCTAGGTCTTTTCTCTGTTATCTCAACCCTCTCTTGTCTCCCATCTCTCTCTCCTTTCCTTCTGCTCAACCCCCCCCCCTTCTATCTCCCACACCTCCCCAATCCCCAGCCCTCTGTCTCTTTAAGTTCGGATGAAAAAATAAATGAGGCCCAACAAAGTTAACAGCTCTCCTGCAGACTCTTGCTGAACATAAGTCTTGTGATTGTTGATCTAGTGTGTTTCCCATTGCATTATGGTCTTTTCAATTTTGTTCAAATTAATTTAAGAGTCCCTTAACATGTTCCCAGATAAACTGGGAAAGTAATCAGAAAGCACCTTTGTAATGGCAGCTGGCATTATGTTTGCAACTAAAATGGTTGGAGTAGATCATTTGGATGCATCAGAGGCAGTTATATATCATGGATTCCCAAGCCCATAATGGATTAAAGAAGGGCTGATGGGTAGTTGGGGAGCAACTTGACTATGCAACATGCCCAAGTGATCAGTAAGACCCTGGCAGTAGAAAGTGATAGAGAAAGGCCTGAGGGAGAAGGAGAGGATAACAAAGATGAACTCGCTCAGCTTTGCAGTGAACCTGGGCTTTGATAAGGAAAGCCATTCCCAGCCTTTCAGAGTGGCGTAACCAGCCACCTTGGCCTCCCTGCTCTGGTCACCATGGCTGCTGTGTCACTGCTGTTCACTGGCGCACGCTCACAGGCTGTGCAGTGACTTTAGCTGCATCTGTGGTGTCTGTATGCTTGGGAGGCTCATCTGCAATCGCCTCATCCCAGGCTCCAGCCAAGTACAGCAGATGCTATTGTTACTTCTTCTATGGGATAAAGTAGGAAGCAAAGAGAGAACGAAATTTGTCAATATTTTTTGTCTGCTGGAACAGAAATAAAAACTGTGTGTGCTATATTGTAAGCTGGCAGCGATGTGCCAAATCCCCCTTTTGTGTAATATGCTTACATAAGATGAGATCAGCCCCTATATTTCTTACTTAGCATAATGTAAATGACCTCCTTCCTTCTACTGTAGATGGGTTACAATGATATTCATTCAGATTTCTCAGTTCGGATTTCTGCTATTTCTCACACTTGCAAACCCTTTGCTTCTGGCCATGCCATATGCTGGAGTCGCTTTCACTGCTTTCACACACTCACAGTGTTTGTTATGTGCCCTGAATCTAGCTGTGCCAAACTCAGATCTTTCGTGTAAATAAACAAATGTCTAGCAAGTATTTTTAAATCCTTCATCTTGATAAGTGGCATTAATAAGGTACATTTATGTTTCTAAAGTAAGTACAGCTGCAGAGAGAATTTCTCATTGCAGAAATGTAGGAAGTGACACCCAAATCAGAAGGAATCCCTTTTGAAGTAAGAGTCTGCATACATAAGCAGTCCCTGTGCTGTGCAGAAGTTCATGTAGCTGACGAAGCTACATGATGATAAATTCAGCACACAGAAAGGCTCTTCTTGGACACAGAACATGGCTAGGGAGGAGGGACCCAGGTCTTGAGGCTCTCCTTAATCCCATATTGACCTGTGAAACCTGTAACACTGAATGTGACACTAACGAGCCTGCAGCATCCCTATCCATCTCCTCTAATTTTTCCTATTCTGCTTTTATCAGTCTGGCTAAGTGCCATGTGACTTTTCATCACAGGACTGGAGAAGAGCAACCCCCAAATGTAACCCAAAATGTAGGTTCTTATGTCAGTCTGTGAACTAAGTAAGAAAGTCAAGGGCCAGGCCATGTAGTTTCTTTCTACCTGATTTTTGTCATTGTCATTTTATTTCCTGAAGTATATTTTTTCTCTTAAATTCATAACTACCCCCAGATTTCTATAGGAGTAATGTGGGTTAGAGTGGCTTTTTCTAGCTGTACTGTGTTCACCTCACTCTCATGCTTTCTAACCATAAAGAGCAGGGCTAATGGATACCGAAGTAGGGTTTTTAATGAGATTTGATATGGTGCCTGAATACACGCTGAGGATGCTGAAATTTTTCATTATTATGTATTAAGACAGAGTTCACATTAATGCTGTATATGATATTAGCAGATAAATATATCGAAAGTGTGACATTAGTGCTCAAGTGGTAAAACCTTTAAATTATATCAAGAACCAGAGTTGTTATATTTTCACATGGACCAATGCAGACCAGGAATGATCTCAAAATATGAGGTGTGTTTCACATCAGGGCAAGTGCATGCTTATAAACTCTGGGTTCCGTGACTTTGACCACAAATGTGACTTTCAGCTTAATAAAAGGAAAAATTGCATATACAGGGAAACCAGAGATGATAAATCACACTAAAACCATGAGGTCTCATAGAAATCACTTGCCTGAATGCCTTTCTATTTTTCGAGGAGAAAAATTTGGTCATTTGCAAAATGCCCATCTTAAAGAGAACACTGGGTAAAAAGTCACAGATTAAATGCTTAAATTAAATGCTTAAATTAAAAAGTCACAGATTAAATGCAATATTTACCATGATGGTGATGATAATTAGGAACTTTGGTTTTCACAAACCATAATAAATTTTCATTGAACACCTTCCACTTCAGTTCAAAATGAGATTCAAAGATGATCATTCTTTTCCTCTTTCAAAGTCTCACTTGGTCAATCTTGACCTCATTCAGTTCAGATCAACTGGCCACTGAGTCCTGGACCTGTACTCACTACTACCATTTGAAAAATCATAGCCAATCATGAAAGTCCGCTGTAAGCTCTGGTTAGCATTTCATTGTTCTTTTATACGTCTGCAAATGATCTGGAAATGATTGCACTAACTTCAGACTGTTTTCTCTTATTCACTGCAGCCCAAAAGTTACTTGCTATCTTGGTTCAATTAAACTGACACTTAATGGGTTGTAGAGCACAATAGTAAGCCACAGATTAGCCCAACTTTTTCCAGAATTCAAGTGAGAAGCTCTATAAATATAATAGACCAGTTACAAAAGCCACTTATAATTGTGTTTATATTTCCTAGGGGTCTAGGAATACACACATTTTTAAACTGTGAGATAATCTGCTTGGAAATCATTTTCAGGGGGGGTCTGTGTGGCATGCATAATGTTACAACAGTTCCTAAGGTGCTGGTCATACCTCCAGCTGTATTTACCCATGTGGATAATCTTAAGCAGGTAGCACTTGTGGAATTACCAAATACAACCATAGTTGTTTTAAAGTTTGGCTTTGAGCTAAAGAAGTTTAGTCTAGTCCTGGCTCTTAGAACTAGGTTAATGATTCTAAATAACACCTTTTTATTACTATTTCTCTCCTTTTGGGGTCCTACATTTGGAAAGAACTATACCTTAGGAGAAAAAAAGTGACTACTTTCTCCAAACTCAAATTTTGGACATTTACAAACTTATCCAAAAGTAGAGAGATTGTATAATGAACCCCAAGTACCCATCGCACAGTTCAGCCATTCACATTTCAAGCTATGTTTATTAGATGGCAGTTCATTTTCTGTTTTTCAAAAGAAACTCATTACATAACTACCATTGAATATTTGAGATTTTAATGACCTGGTCAGCCTTATCTCAGGTAAATGTTCAGTTTCCGTTGTTATATTGAATGTAAGTGCATTCATTTCCACTTACTCAGCTGAGGTTAAATATCCCTGCATGAAATTTCTGCCACTGAAATCTATGATCTACAATGCCAAAGTCTTACAGTGTTCAGGTTTTAAGATAATTCCTGACTATCAAAACTGCCTTCCTTTATGGAAAACGTATCCCAAAACTACTACTGAAAAAATTTGGCTTGAAGATTTTTTTTTTTTTAATTATGTGCTTTTACTTTTTAATGACTCACTTCATTTTTCAAAGCTCAGTTCACTATAGGCCCCAGCACTATTCATTAACACCCCAGGCTTTGTCATCCCCTGATCTCTTCTTGTTTCTCTCATTCTATGAAAACAGAGCAAGTACTACCTGATTAGTCAAAAAAAGAAAGAAAATCAAAGAAAAATAAAAATAGCAGTTTTAATTGCAAGCTTTGGAAATCCAAATATTCCCCAATTTCCCAGCTGATTATTAGCATCTACAGTCTGAAAAATGTTTTTTGTACCTCTCTGAGTTCTGAAGACAAGTTTGAAAGAAGCTATGGAACATCAAACTATTTAAACATAAGAAGGCAAGTCACTTAGAATATGGGGATACCTCATCAGTGTATATATATATGCATATATATGCATAGAGTCCTGAGTTGTTCACAGATGCTCTGCAGGGTACTCTTTATAGCCAAGTTAGTATGGGTTAAAGGTTCCTCCACTCGTTAAAATACTCATTTCTATTGAGAACCTCCAGGGAAGGAACTCTGCCCCCAGCCACACCCACTGGGAACTTCTCAAAGTACCACAGAAAGTGCTGTTATATAAGATAATTTGGTTTATGGTACTAAGAAAGGAGCATGAATGAGTAAGTATAATTGGCTAATTAATCAATGACATTCAGTAAAGTGACTAAATAAAAAATTAGCATATCAATAAATGTAATCAGTAAATATTTATTAAGAGTAAACTGTGCAAAGCTCCAGGCAGTGCAGTCTGGAAGTGAAATGGGCAACTCCTTCAAGTAGCTGATAACAGCATAAATAAAGACACCTGAAACAATCAAACCCATTCAGAAAAAACCTTGAATCAGGCTCAGCCTTGGTCATGTGGAGACCTCAGTTAAAGAACTGTTTCCCCCCCCCCTCCCAATAAACAAAAAACCACAACCTATATAGTTAACATTGAGTTTAATTATATACCTCCACTTATTTTTAATTCAGAACCAAGAACTTTTATGAGTATGACTTGTCATTAGCAGATTTAATATATTTAGTATGACCTAAAAAGGAGCATTTAAAAAGGAACAAAAAAGATGATAACTTGACAGATGTGAAGCAAACTTAAGTTTAATTTTTATTATTTTTATTTACATACAATTGTTTCAGTTAAATACAGTTGTTATATGATTGTTTTCTTACATACAGATTTTAATAGTACTTTTTTTGGAAATCATGGGACATAAGTCAGTCCTAGTCTTTCTAAAGCAGTTGACTTAGCTTAACCTCAGAGATAACTCATATTGTAACCATATCTCACCCATTTATTTAATACTTATTTAAATTATGTAATTAAAGTAATTCAATATTTTGGAATAAAAGTCCTGAAAGCTAGACCATAGATTCCCAGGCTTGAGTGGAGCAGTGAGCAGTAGACTGAAGCTTTGCGGGGAAGACGTGGTCTGGGTTAGTGGTTAAATTGGATAAATGGAGACTGGAATAGGAAATCCGTACTGATGCTTTGCGGGGAAGGCATAGTCTGGGTTATGGGAGCCCATCTCAGAGATGAGAAACTTGTAATTTAAACCTTTTATAAGTTAAGCTCTCTGCCCCCCACAGGAGGAACAAACTGGGAGCTGACCTGAGAAATCAGGGAACCCTAAGGGCGTAGCTCCCCAGACCCCAGATGTAGGAGTGCTGAAGTCATGAACTGCATCAGTATTAAGAAAAATATGGGAGCCCAGTCGTCAGATTCTTTATTTAATTAAATTCTCTGTGAAAAATCATTAAAATACTAGCTCGAGGCAAGGAAAACTGGAAAAACTAGATAAGCTTTACAGCCAAGGAATAACCTTGAGTGACCTGTAACCAACTTAGTTATCCTGATTCCCTAAAAATGATTGCTTAGGAATGTTTAGTAGTATCTAATGATAATCTATTTTCTGTTACGATATTGATTCCTGTCTTCCAATGATATTGCCCTCACGCGCTCATGATATTGCCCTCACGCGCTCATTCCTGTCTCTCACTGAAATAATGCACTCACGTACTCATGAAATGCCCCTCCTCATGGAATGTTGAAGTAGCTCCTTTAAACAATATAAAAGCGGCCTAAAAACCTAAAATAAACCAGCAGATTTCATTGCTTACTGAGTTCGTGTCTGTGATCATCATTCGCCTGCCTAAGTTTTTCCTGTCTACCTGAAGCCTGTACTTAGCAGTCTTCCTTGCACGGCCGGTCCGTAACACTGGGCTAGTGGTTAAGTTGGATAAATGGAGGCTGAAATAGGAAATCCTTTCATCTATATGGAAAGGAACAAATGATGGAATATTTTTTCAATTGCTACTCGAGATAATGGGAAGGAAAAAAAGAACTCCAACATAAGCAAAGCACTGAATCTGCTGTTGAGAGATCAGATTTTATTTCTGATGAATGAGCCTTTGTCCTCAGACTCTACATCTGTAAAACTTAAGGAATTAACTTGGAATAGGGTCTTAAACGGCATGCATCGGGATCATTTGAGGGGCTTGTTGAATTTCAAGTTGTTTGGCCCTACTTAGAGTTCCTCATTCTGAAAATCTAGTGGTACCCCCAAATTTGCATTTCTAAGATTTTCCCAGATGTTGTTGATACTGCTGGCCTTAGGACTGTAGTTTGAAAACCACTGGATTAGATCAACTTTTAACATCCCTTCCAAGTTTAGATCAACTCTTAACATCTCTCTCCAATATTTTAGAGAGGATAGAAATTGGAAAATAAAATGGAATGTTGGTTTTATAAATTCATTGGTATCTGCCTTCAATGTAAATCAAGCAGGAATAGAAAGGCTGCATAGCTATACTGCCACTAGGTCAGGTGGTTTTAAATATTCAAGTGTAGGTTTTTGATTCATAGGAACAGGAGAGTAAGAAAATTAACATTATCGATAATTTCTTCACTTAAAGATATTTTGCCAGTAATAGCCTTAAGACAATCTTAAGGGGCAGGTTTACATTTTACAGATGAGAAAACTGAGGTTCAATAAAGGGAATAAATAAGCTGTCTAATGGGGGATATTTTTGAATGTCTAAAGTTCATACTTTCTCCATTTATTCTCATAAAATGAGTGTATCAGAACAGACTACTCTCTATGCCATGCTTAAGTGAGAACAAAATTATTTTCTCTGATTACACTTAAACTATTTTAATTGATAAAAAGGGAGCCTTTAAGGAAAGAAACTTACTACCCTTAGTGATATAAAGTGGTCAGAATAGTGTCTAGGAGTTCATCCTTACATCCCTCTCCTGGAAATGATGCCACACTTGAAACACTCAGTTATGTTGTGAATAAATGAACATTAGAGTTAGAAGTGTCACTATCCAAAACAATTCTAGGAGTGTGCTAAAATTCTGAGTTTATTATGGTCTGTTTCTGTTCTGAGTAGGTAAAATACAGGGTAGTAGCATTATTCTTAAATACCACATGCAACTACTTCCCTTGTCACTTGGTTGAAGGAGAGTCTGAGCATGGGCTACAGTCCAGATTTTGTGGGCACCAAGCCCCACACAATCCCTTGCATTCATTATGTCAGACTTTGTAAACATCGAATCTGGGGTTTGCATTCTAATTAAGCATTATGTCTGGTATTAATGGAAATGTATGCTGCATCCCTGAGAATTTTCAGGGTAATAAGTATCCGATTTCCAATATCTTCCTCCCAATATGAGGTAGATTAAGCCTGCATAGAGAGTCATTTCATGCCCCCCAAGAAAGGGAAGCATCACATAGTGTCCCTGATGTTAAGAAAAAGTTCATTTTCCTTCAATGGGTTCCTTACCAAGGAGCAGTTTGCTCATCTCTGATCACCATGTTCCCTCTATTTGCAGAACAGAGAAAGCAAATAAAACAAGTCGTTGCTTTTCTCAAATTCAATATATTCACTGCTTATGTGGTCTCTGTTGACTTCAGTCCTTGATTTACCCCTCTTTGGGGGTTCCAGTCCACTAAGGAAGGCAGCTTGGGGTCCCAAAATTGGCCTCAACTCTTTGTGCAGTGCTGCTGAGGCATTTGATAGAATGAGGATTGCCAAGCTGTTCTTGTGTCTCTTGGGGAGCTGCTAAAATGAGGCATTGCCTTTGAAGAGCGTCTTCCAGGGGAAATAGCTTTGGCTTCAAGGAATTTGTATTCTTCTTCTGGTAAAGTAGGGAAAGGGGCCCCCCACAGCAGTAGTTGCAAATGAGGGAAGCAGTTAATGTGTCCCCAGGTACTAACACCTCTAGAGGGTTATCTTAACAGCAAATGATTCCTCAGATGCTAGAGCCTTCCTGACTGGCTTTGGTCATAGTAAGCACGTCAGGTTCGATGTATCTTGTCTGTCAGACAGAGCTCCTTAATTTTTCAGTAGATTAAATGCCCTGTTGTTTACTCAAATACAGTAATTTTTATGTTTCTTTAATAAAAGGGTAAATTTTTAGATACTGCAGCTCATCATCTATATATGTTAATGCTTATGAATATTTCTATATAATTATGTTTAATACTGTAAACTGTAAGTGTTGTAATTTCCTTTGACCTCTGTTGCAGTTAGATACATTACTGGATCAGAACTCTCAATGACTCATTTTATGCACACGTATTTAGTTAATTGGTTATTTTTTCCCCTGCCTGTGTTTATATGTAATATACCCTATAAAGAAAGGAAATCAGCCTGCTTGCAGCTGAGTCTGGTAGAAGAGCAATTAGGTTCTACCAGAACAAACAGCTGTCAATAATGAGTTCTGAATTAAAATTACTAGTAAAGAAAGGAATTTAGACATCTGCAGGAAATGTGAAAATATTTTTATAACCTAATAGCTGAGATCTGGACAGGGGTATCACTGAGTTTTCCCAGCTGTACCTGCAATATATTTTAAAATATTCCCAGACTGAAAGAACGGTGAAATTCATTGCATAAACTAGACTGCATTAACAAAAAAATGCTGGCTGCCTTTGAACGGTGTATATTTTGATTTCATGTAATCAGCATGAAAACTTTCCATTTCGAATGATTTTGCTGTGCCCCTGGTCATAAAATGAAGTTTAAAAATAGTTCTGTTATCTTTGTGTTGTGTCTTTCCAATCAGGGTTCTATTGCTTGGATATTTTTCTTTCTGTCTCTGGAAAAATACTGTTGGGTCTTATTACACGGTATCTGATTTGCTCGTATCTGAGGGGGTTTCTTTCAAAGAAAACTTGCAAGGTGGGCTTCTGGCATCTGAGTTTTATTACAAGGTAGTTCCATATGTTTGCAGGTATCTGAAAATAATATTTTGTCTAAAAGAAAAGCAAACCCTACATTTTTGAAAGCAGTCTTTGCAGTCACTCCTTTTCATTTAAGGTTTAATTTGATAAGGTCAAAAAAATCAAATATTTTAGCAATTATATAGGCACATACACATACACATGCACATGTACACACATGAACAGACAATTGAGAATACATTTGAAACATTTTTTTATGAAAGTAACATTGATTTGCATACTCTATGCTTCAGTGACAACTTCACACCTTGGCAAGTGTGTATGCCATACCATGTCCACCACTAAAGTTTTAATTACCATGTCCCACCATCCAATCAACCCTTGTGTCTATTCCACCCATCCCCACTGCCTGTTCCCCAGTAACCACTATTCTGTTATTGTCAGTATCTGAGGGTTAGTTTTGGTTTGTTTTGTTCATCTGCTTTGTTTCTTTATATCCTGTCATATGAATAAAATTGCATGGTATTTGTCTTTCTTCTTCCTGCTCATCTTACATAGCACAATCCCTTCAAAGTCCATTCATGTTGCTCACCTTTTTTCACTTCGTAGTATTCAAGTTGGTATGCATAGCACATCTTTATCCACCCAGTGGGCACTTCAGTTGTTTACCTCTCTTGACTATTGTAAACAATGCTGCAGTGAACACAAGGACAGAAACATTTGTTTTATGTTTTCATTTTCTTTGGCTAAATATCCAGAAATAGAATCTCTGGGTCATGTGATAATTTTTTTTGAGTAGCCTCCATATGATTTTCCATGGTGGTTGTACCAATTGACATTCCTGCCAGTGGTACACAAAGCTTCCCTCCTCTCTACATCTTCACCACTTATTGTTTATTGTCCTCTGACTGATCACATTCTGACAGTTGTGAGGTGAAAATTCATAATGGTTCTGATTTGCTTTTCCCCAGTGAGAAATATTGAAGACCATCTTGCCATGTACCTATTGGCCATCTATAGATCTTCTTTGGTGAAATGTGTGTTTAGGTCTGTATCCATAGGGTTGTTTGTTGTTGAATTTTATGTTTCCTATAATATTTGGTGATTTTTGCCCTCATTTACTTATAAAGTTATTAAAAGAGGAGTGTTCTCTAGATCCTTATTACCCTAAAGTGTGATGGTTCATAAACCCACCTTGTAAATGTCATTATGAAATTGTTAGAAACACAAAATCTTGGGCCCTGGCAATAGGACATTGTATGGTGATTGGCACATGGGATTCTGATTGTATCTATCAGAATACTGAATATTAGCTTTCATCTCTTTGCCATCACATTCTTATGTTGTGTTTTCCATCTGTGGTATTGCCCTGCACAGGAGGGAGATCCTATTCTCTGTTCTCCCTTCTAACATGAGCAGGATGTCATTCAATAAGTGCATCATAGGTGCATGCCATACTAACTGAAAGGCAACCATCAATCTGAGATAGTTATGAATGTAAGTACTTAACACACAACTGGATAAATCAGCAAGTATTTACGGAAATGCATCAAAATCTACCTTAATTTACTTCAAATTCCAAATCCTTCTTCTCTCTCTCTCTCTCACTCTCATTTTCTCTTGTTTTCTCATGCTTTTTTTCTGTCTCATTGAGTGAGGAGTCTATATTTTCATGAAGAAATGAACACAGGAAAATTACATATACAAAGTCCTCTAGGACCAATATCCTCACAATCTGTGTTAATAGACTTGTGGACCTTGGATTTGTTTGGGGAGCTTTAAGGAAAACTCATCTATTTTCCTTAAAACTCCCATTACTAGGAGCATGAGTCTGGGAAAGAGTAGATGTGAACACAAATCTCATCTTGCTAATAGTAGCCATGTGAACCTGGTCAGATACATAAGCCTGTCTCAGTCTCATTTTCCTCCTTCAAAAGATACATATGAACAGGCAGACACACAAATACCAATTATAAACTAACAACCCTTCACATGTGAGAAGCCACATCACATGCCTGTCAACACCAATACCAAGACAATGTAAAAAAATGGAATAGAATCCACATCAGATAGTAGGACAATGCACTCTAAATATTCTGCATTGAGCCTGAGCTCCTTAATATCTTACAAAAGTTTGAGGGAATCAAACCAAAGAACCAGAGAAATTGCAGGGTTGCCAATTTGTAGTTTCTGACTTCAAAATCTTTGGGCTATTCATGTGTAAATAATATATATATATATATATATATCATATGAAAAAGGAACCTTGCCTTATGGAAAAATACTGGTATTCTTTGCAAAACAATCAAAATACAGTATTTTCTTATCTGTGGTTTTGTTCTCTGCAACTTCTGTTACCCTTGGCTAACCATGGTCTGAAAATACTCTTCACAATAAGATATCTGACCAAAGGGAGATCACAGTTACATAGCTTTCATTATAGTATGTTGTGATTGTAATTTATTACTTTTGCCACTAATCTCCTCTGTGTTTAATTTATATATAAAATATATCATTGTTGTATATCTATAGTGAAAAAGTCTGCTACAATAGGGCTCAGTACTGCCCAGTTTCAGGCACACACTGAGATCTTGGATTATCTCCCCTTAGATAATGGGCAATTCGAGTGGTTCTTCTGTTTGATTCTGAGTAACGTGAATCATAAGTACTACTAATTAGGTTACCAAAGATGACCCCCTGATGTGTGGACTGAGCAAGTTAGACACACTGTACTCTGGGAAGGTTACTGCTTTTGGATGGTGCAGTATACAACATGTGCTGCTCTGTTTGGCATATCTGGTTTTAAACGGTAGCATCCACTTTCAAAATGTATATGATGTTGTAACATTATAAGCAGTCAGAGTGTGATCTGCAATGATGTGCAATTTACCAAAAAAAAAAAAATCTCTTAATACATGATACAGCTACTCATACCTCTGTATCATCATTTCATTAACCTCATTTTGGTTCCAGTCAATGACCAATTACCAGGCCAGCTGAGTCCGCTTCTCTCTGTATCCAGTGGCAGTCTCTCTCCATCTGTAAAACAAGATCTGCTATAGCATATACTCAGATGCTACTTTTTATTTAAACACATTAGAATAATATTTATCTTGAGCATCACATTTCAAAAGTAATAGGCAATGTGATTGGCAGATAATGCTGGGATAAAGCCAAGATCATACAGAAGTTTCTGGAGGATTTTTGTTTTAGTCAACATATGTGGGGACAGGGAGGTAAGGGGCATGTGAGTTTTTATTTGTGTGGGCTTATTTTTCTTTTAAGAAATGTATTAAATGTATTTCTATCTATTAAAGGAAAAAGTACCATGAGGAAAGTTGTTAAAAGTCATCTCTAACTATTCCAAATTCTAGACTAGGACCCTGTCAGATCTGGTGCTCTGTGTTTCATTTCTGTTGGTTCTCTATTGATGAAGAATGAACTTTAGATCACCAGAAGATGCCACCCAGGAGTGCAATGCTTTTTCTTTCTAAAGTGATGAGTTTTGGGGTCATCACAGCTCTGTTATCCCAGCTTTGTTATCCTAGTTCTTCATTGATGTTTAATTGCTATTTTATAGTTGATAATTGTGACATTTTGCCCATTGTTTTATATTTTTAATGACATTATTACATGATTATGTTGTCATTGTTTTTAAAATCAGACACCTTAACTAAAGTGTGAGTCCCACCATATCATCACCAGTCTGCCTTCGGAAAATTTGAACAGGTCAGGGTCTACACATAAATAGGTACCTATGAAAATAATTAATCATGTCATGTGTCTTTTTTAAGAACCTAAATAGCATATTTCCCTATAATGGTCTTAGATGAGGCCAGCAATGCCTTTTAAGTTCTGTTTTATCTATATGTATATCCCTCTTTTCTTGTAACAGCTACACAGTATTTGTTATTTATAGACCATAGTTCACTTAACCATTTTCTGAGTCAGTTTGTCTTATCCAGTGCATTTATTCTTTCAAATAATACTGCAATGAAAATCCTACCTGAAAACTCTGTACCTGTGTTTCATGTACCACCTCTGTCTGATAGACTTACAGACAAGGACATACTATGTAGGAATATGAACATTAAACATCTGGTGGCCAGTGAAACCTTGGTCTTCCAAACAATTGCAGTATGGAGACATCAAGTCTGTGTGTGGTAGCACAGATAAATGCTGCTATGACATTTTGTTTAAAATATTTTTTTATTTTACAATAAAAGTACGTTAGGCAAATACATGCATACGTCAGAAAAATGTATATAACTACCCCAGTCTTTCTAGGTAAAAGAGATGCCAGTAGATGTAATACCAAAATACTTCTGATTCAATTTTACTATAGAGCACTCCACATTTTTCACAGATGTTTAGGAGAGTTTCTTAGCCTGTTGACTGTGAACTGCTAACAAAGATTGAAAGAAGATGGTCAATACAATAGCCATGTTAGAATCACTTCACAGTTTTCAACTGATAGACACCTGATTACTCGTCTAAGCCTCAATCATAAAATAATCCATTCTAAGAGTTCCCTTTCTTAAACTTGTTCAAATGTGATTTTTCTTGTAGCTGAAATTTAATAGCTAATCAGATAATTAACAGATATATGCACTCAATGCTCACCAAGAGCTTTGCTTCCTTTTTTTGCTATCTTTGGGCTTGCCTAAATTATCTGTTAAATCTCTTAATTCCAGTCATTCGTTACCAGGCCAGTGAAGTGTCATTTAAGGGTCAGCATTGAAATGCCACCAGATTTTTGTGTAAAGTCCCCTTTTAAACACATCCCCAGAATGATTTTTTCTAGAATAGCCCCCTCATGTCTCTTATTTTTTTCTTTTTGCACATTACTACCATATCGCATCACGGGACATTAAGCATATTTCAACTCGTGGGACTAACTCAATCATGTTTTTAGAAATTGAAAACAAATGTTATAACTGGATGAATGATAATATTGAAGTAATAACAATTTCCTAGGAGGCGCACTTGTTTAATGGATTGCATAGTCTCAGCTTGTAAACACTAGAATGTCTATCACTCACTGAAATTGAGAATTTTTTTCAAGCAAAAGTTTGGCAATAATTTGATTTGCTTTAGTGGAATTATTGTCCTCACTGGAAGGTAACTTAGAAAACTGGTTTTACTTCAGGGCTAACAGGGACCAACGTAATGCTAGACTTGATTTAAAAGTGCTGTCCTCGTCCCTTTTTTGCGGAATTTTCTGTAACATAATAAATGTCTGGAATTGTGCTGGCCTCAGCCTGAAGCACAGGGTGATACACTCCTTTTTTAAAGATATTTAGAAAAATCTCTCTCTGTGCTTGGCAACTATTCCGACAGAAAACAGATAAAAATAAGCGTGGTTTATCAGTTTTGCTGTTCTTATCATGTTTCAGGATGAAGGCTGTTGAAATGATGAAAAACAAACAGCACTAAATAGGGTTCCATCATTATTGCTGCTATGGGGAGCTCAGTTTTTCAGGATCAAAGAAAAATGCATTTGCTTTTAGAGCCACAATCCTTCATTTTGAGAGGTGTACTGCACTCAGATACTGATGGGTGGGAAAAAGGATAAATTGAAGCAGGACATAAAATATATGCTGCCATAGGAACTTGGAAATTCAAACAAAAGTCGTCTGGCATTCTTTAAAAAGCTCTGAATTTTCAGCATTCAATTTCTTAGGAAAAGAGTAGTGTCTGAGGTTGGTTATTTCTGAGCAACTAAAGTAGAGCATGAGAACACGTTGTTTCCATGTTATCAAATAATAAGCACTCCCTTTTTCTTTGCAAACATGCATCAGAGAACTTGCCCCTGCTGGAGGCTTTGAGGAATGTTCCTGTGTATTTGACTGATGCAGAAGAGTTTTATTGCCAAATTTTGCAGCAAAAGTTGAGAGTCTGTGATTTCCCCACCATTTCCCTGGAAATTGTAGATGTGGTAAAGCAATATAAATGTGAGAGCCAAGGAAGAGCAGACCTAGGGAAAAAGACCTAGGGAAAAGCCTTGGGCAAGGACACAGCACAGGGTGAGTTTTAAGGAAAGGAGACGTTCAACAGGTAGCGATGTTGAGATAGAAGAATATATATTAGCAAAAGGCCTGTGGTAGGAAAGTTGAAATATGTTTAATTTGCCTTGAATTAAAGGAAAGCTGTGACTATTATAATAAAAGTACTGCCTGAGAACTAGGTAGTGCCTAAGTACATTAAGAAGAGGTTTTTGAATCTGCAAATTAGAAAAAAAAAATGATGAAGATACAGACAATTGGAGCAAAGATTACTCTTAAACTGTCAGAAATCATGCTCTGAAAGTATCTTCAAATGCCTTCAAATATTAGAGATCATAGAACAGTATGTTTGCAGAGTTAGAAGAGATAATAGTGAAATCCAGTAATCCTCTTAAGTAACCAAATTGTTCATCTTAAATACAGGCAAGTATAGTGTTCCTTAGCAGCACATGGTGTCAGCGATACTATATGTGCATAATTTAAATGAAAAAATATTCCAACTAAATAGTAAATGTGTCAATGTAAAGAATTCAAGAAGAGATGAACAATGTCATAAATGTGAACTGTGAACATGTTCAGAGCTAAATAATTGCTGTCAAGAGTTATCCATTTAATTAAAACACTGTAGACCTTAAAAAGGAAAATTAATTTGTGGAAACTATTCCCTCACTACTTTATTGCCACCCTGACTTTCATTTAGTTACTGAAATATGCTAAGCTACACTCCATCTCAGGGTATTTACTCTCCCCTTGTAAGGCTTGTTCACCCTTCTTCACTCAGCAAATCATTCCTTGCCCTTCTGGGTTGGGTGATTCTGTGAGGGCTGCCAGAACAAAGTACCGTGGACTGGGCACTGAGAACAGAAGCTTATTTTCTCACAGTTCAGTAAGTGAGAAGTTCAAAATGAAAGTAAGGTTCACATTGGTTTCCAGTTAAGGACTCTTTTGACTCAAGATGGCTGCCTCCCATCTGTGTCCTCACATGATGTGACTCTGCCAGTGTGAATTTAGAAGCACATCTCTGATGTCTTTTCTTTTTCTAAGAAAGACGCCATCCTATTGCATTATAGCTCCACCATTATAAACTCTTTTAACCTGTTACCTCCCTTTCAGCTAATCTCTGAATGCAGCCAAATTGGCGGTTAGAGCTTCAACATGAATTTTGTGGGATCACAATTCAGTTCAGAACAGATAATCAATTGAAACACTTCCTTTAAGGTGGTCTGCCAGCATGTTACAAGGGTACCTGCCAATAGTTAAAGATTTGTGATTATTCACTTATTTGATTTTTTTTAATAATAAATTTCCCAAGCAGTAATCTCTGCAAGGAAAAGGTCAGATGGTTTTGCCCAACTCCTCCCCAATATTTAGCACACAGTAAGCATTTGTGGGTGATAGACTATGGAGTTATACAAAAGGGTATACAACAAATGTATGTAGATGCAAGAAGAAAACAATGAGCATGTTCTTGTTTGTCCTCAGGTGGTGGCAGTGGATGAATTAGGATAGTCAGTGTGTTCTGATGATGTGTAGCAACCCACTATCTGCAGAGGGATAAAAGTAGCATTTGCCCATCTTCTAGGTGGGAACGCTTCCATTGTGACAGATTTCAAGCTACAAATACGACATCACTTTTTGCAAAGCTGGGAGAGATGCTCAGTGAAACACCATTGTAGATTTTCATCTCAAGGATATGTGGAATATGACTCTAAGTGATGTTTGGAAGATTATTGTTATTTTTGCTATATGTAGGCAACATTCTGAAACTTTAACATTGACTTTGGCTAGCTCCAACAAATCAGTGCTGGATGGTTGAATAAAACTTTCTAAGTTGAATACACAGAAAGTTACAAGTATTCTGTACAAAACTAAAACTGTTCCAAGTCATTTCTAAAGTTCCAGACCCAAAAATCAATGATAAAGAGTGATGGAAAGCAGATTTGAGCACTCTTGATGTTGATGAATTTTGCAGTCTATCTCTTACCAAAGAAACTTGGGCAGTTGGAAACAGAGATCTCCTCTTAATGCTAGAAGGAAGGGCTAACAATGTAGGGAGCATTTGTTTCAAAATAATTGCTGAACTATTAAGGGGAAAAAGATAAAAGAGGACAGAACTTTGGGGTCATTATTCATATTTTGGAGGCTGACAGGTATGTAAATGAGAGATAGAATGGAATGATCCAGAGGCAGGAAGTTAATCAGCACAGGTATCAAATGAAAAAAACAACTTACTGAGACAGTCTTAAAGAAGATCTAGAGATTCTTGAAGTTGTTTGCAGAGTTTGTCTTTGATTTCCCACCATAACAGAAATTCTACCCTGTCGTAAATAGTAGATGGAACCATTTTAGAAAAGTTAGTGTTGGCTGATTTCATGTGCTGCATATTGAGTTTGAGGCATGTTGTGTTTGAGAAGGCATCAGATGAAGGCAAGCATCTGATGTTTCCCATACTCCCCTCAAGCAATGTTAGGGAATCCAGAGGAGGAGAAAGATTTCTCTCGAGAACCTGCATTACAGATAAACACTAGGGAAAGGGATGTTTTAGAGGAGTGGATGACAAGAAAGTCACCCTGTCTGTCATATGTTGCCTGATTGAGTGGCTGAACATGGACTGAAGCAATGATAGTGCAGTGAAACTTACTCAGAACCTGCCTTGGAGTCTCTGGCCACTTTCCATTAACCATGTAACTTCAGGGCAGTTTGTAAATATTATGAATCACAAAGCAGGGAAGAAAACCTGCATACAGTTGCCAGATGCCTCCTGGGCACCAAGACTGTCGGGGGTAGGCAGTGCATTGCCATCTCATGTAGGTGGACTAGATATAGATAGAGATACATAAATATAAGGGGAGCAGAGAATTTCCAATAGTATTTATTGGAATTACAGAGAATAAAGTGAAAGCAACTTGAGGGTGTAACTTAGCAAGATTTGAGAAACCAAATTTCAAGTGATCCTGTGGTGATTTGATCATGATTTTTCCAGTTTTATTATTACTGTTTCCTTTCATCTGCTTCCAAGGTGTGGAATTTGGTAGAATTTGGTAGCAGCCCTTCCTTTAAGCTCATAAAGTCTTGAGTGCACTTAGTTCAACCCTAAACCTTACAGATAATTAACTACAGTTAATTTTCACTGTCATGACTAAAGAAAAATGGGAAAGCAGGGAAGAGGTTAACTGACTTTCTCAAGGACATGCAGCCTTTGGTATCTCAAAAAAGCATGTGAAACTTTGTGTTCTTGTTTCAAGAGACCCTTTTAACATTTTAAACCTCTAAAACTCTTCATTGTAGAGAAGAGGTAAAACACTAAGTTTCAAGGGTCAGCTTCTTTTCTTCTATAGGCACGACAAGATTGGGTATTAATATTTTGTGTTGGGGATAAAAAATAGGTTTTACATATTAATAAATTCTCATTTATTTCATCCCTTTATTTGTGATTTAGACTCAAGCAAATATTCTCCCCCTCCATGATTTGGAAAATATGTATCATCACCATCATAAAGAGGTTGCTATTATTTGGAGTTTGACTTATCAAGTTTGCAAGACTCTGTGAGTGCTTTTTCTGCTAGAATATAGAACCATGCATCATCTAGACATTTGAATGGTCCCTGATGCCTGTTTTGAGAGAATATGCCTGTCATTACCCTTGAGTCAACATAATATATAGGACTCAGTTATAAAGCCTACGGTGTGATTTCTACTAGGAAGAATTGTATGGAGTTGTGTTCAGTTAAAAATAATACACAATTAGAAGACAATTTAGAAAGAGAACAGAGAAAAAGGAAAAATGGCAGTACATATAATCTTATAACCTGAGAGATATGGGGGCCAACTCCTTTTCTAGTCTTCCCTAGTTTCTTTCAATTGCAATTTGGTGGCATGCCAAGAGACCCAGACAGGGAGGATACTGTGTCTTCTCTCACTATCAGACACAGTGGACAAATCACCAAGTATTGTCTGTGTGGTTCTGGACCTTTGTCAAATGTAGGCTCTCTTTCCCTGATGGTGAGGCCTTCTTTAGTAGCTTTACAGAACTTGGATGGGCTGTTTTTGTTATGCCAAGAAGTAACTCCTGCACGTTGTTTACAAACATGATTGAACACTGACTGTATGCTTGGTGCAGGGTGTACGAAGATAAAGAATATGCATTGTTGCTTTCAAGATATGCCAGATGGGGTGGGGAGTTTTTTAAATCTGGAACAGCGGGGTGATGAATCTTGCATGTGGAGTGAGCAAATGAGAGAATGAGTGAGGAGGGTAAGAGGAAATTGGACATCTCACAGGTTTCTCAGTAGAACAAATTGAGAGGAAAATGGGACTTCACTGCAATCAACAGGCTAGTGAAGCACATTTTTAATGCTTCCTGTCAGTTTTGTTCTAAGATATGTACTGTCATTTCTAAAACTTTGCTCCATAAGGTTTTTGTGTGGTGTCACCATGTCATGTTACTCTGTGATTTAAACTTTAAAGAGTCTGGAATTAGCATTGAGTTCCTCTGGCATTGGATGTAATATGTAAATTCTTTATCAGTGGCTGTATCAGTTCCTACTTAACATAGTCAAAATACTACAGGGCTTCAGTCTGGAGGCTGTATTGATCTCTACTACTCAGTTAAATATTATTACAAAATGCTCACCACCTTATAGCCACATGGCACTAGAGACAAATTGCTATTTCAGTTGAGTCAAGCACCCAGATGCTCATTAAACTCAGTCAACTAAGTCATTCACGTTCTGGTACATTCCTTCCACAAATGTATCACCAACTCTATGAAAAATTTCATTTGTGACTCCGAATCAGAGGTAAGATTGCAAAAGCCATTCCTTCTCTTTCGTTACTTCAACCTTTTCCTTTCCTCATTCTTCTTGTCCTCCCAGTCCTATTTCACATAATCCTCAATACCTGTACATCCTTTTATTTGTATTCAAGGTAGTTGAATAATGTATGATTAACCCTGACAGACTTTTAGATTTCTGCACTCTCCACAGGTGGGATCTAAGTCATTGTATTTTGTCATATTCCACTTAATATGCAGATAGAGTGAGCAGTGAGCACAGATTATACAAATGACAGGAAATAGTGGCATTGAACAAATGAAGTAGACTGTGGCTTGGTATCTAAGAGGGTGATAGGTTCCTCTTCCTGTTAATTGTATGCTTACCTAGCCAGGTAAACGTCCACCACTGAGAGGAGCAAAGCATTTTAGATGCAGCCATACTTGACACAGAAATGAACTCAGACTAAAGGGGTTGAAAAAATAGGAAATAAACAAGGTTTTCCCTGAGATTTCAGACCACAGATGTTTGTTTTATTAGTATTCTCTGCAGCAGTGGAGGAAATTCCAGTGCTTCAACCACCTGACTTTGGTAATCCAGTTCAGTAAATTAGATTGTCTCCCTGGAACAGCAGATCGTGTCTTTGTGCTCTGTTGACTCTTTCACCTCCTCTTCTTTGAATCAGGTTCCACCAACTGGAAAATGACCCATAAGCCCAGAAGTAATGGAGTTTAAAAAATACCTCAGAGCTTTTTCAGTAACAAAGATTGAGGCTTTTATTTTCCCACACCGAATACTTGAATTTCACCTGGAATTTCAAAATCCATTCAACTGTGGAAGAAAAGGGAGTAAAAACAAGAAACACAGTCTCTAGTGCTTTTTATTAAGAATTACTAAAAGGAATTAGCTAGCAGTGCAGAGGTATTGGATTAATAGTGAAGTGTTATTTGTGGAAGAAGATAGCACCTTGATATTTATTAAGAGGGGTTTAATGACATAAATGACATGTCAATACAGTGTAATTATACTCTGCAACCATTAAAAGTGAGGACAGTATTTAATGCTCTCAAGTCATTTCCCAAACAAGCTAATGCAAATCAAAGTTCTCATCAGAGCACAGATCCTGCTCCCAGTTCTGAGTGGAGATGCCAGAAACAAAGACTGCCCCGGGGGGGGGGGGGGGGGGGGGGGGG
>PVHY01002143.1:35374-101579 GCA_004024945.1 Uropsilus gracilis | reverse complement strand
AAATTCACTTAAAAAATCCCTTGCTAAGTTTTTTAGAATCAGAATTTTTCCTAAATAATTTTCTAGGTTTTTTTTAATTGAACTGAAATAGATGGAGATGTTTTGCCAAAACATACCGCCTGTTTAGATCTTTTTTTGTATCTTCTCAAATTATTGTATGTTCTCTTTACTCAGTTTCAAAATAATGTCTACCTTGTGTAGCATGATCAGAGAGCATAGCAATTTGGATTTAATATTTTTACATTTGAAACCTCTAATTTTACTTGGAATTTTGTTCTTTACCCTCTGGTTAGGGTGACTTGATATTTTTCATTTGAGAAAAATCATCTTTGTATCATATCTATTTCATCAAATGAATGAGTCTAAAACCAAGTAATCAAAATAATTTATCATATAATTGTTTTCTGATTATCTCTTCTGTTTTCCTTACAGTGCGGGAGTTGGCCGGACTGGTTGTTTCATTGTCATAGATGCCATGTTAGAAAGAATAAAGCATGAAAAAACTGTAGATATTTATGGCCATGTAACTTTAATGAGAGCCCAGAGGAATTACATGGTTCAGACCGAGGACCAGTACATCTTTATCCATGATGCACTGTTAGAAGCAGTGACTTGTGGAAATACCGAAGTGCCGGCTAGAAACTTGTATGCCTACATTCAGAAGCTGACTCAAATAGAAACCGGAGAGAATGTCACAGGAATGGAGCTTGAATTTAAGGTATGGCACAGGTCATTCCAAGCATGCCTTTGATGGGGCTTTAATTTCCTAACCTTTCAAAAGTGTGAAGCGCAAGATTCACTTGACCTTCTCCTTCAATGTCTAACTCTCCTCCTTTCCCTTTTCTATTCTTTGCTTCCTGACAATACCTTGAATTCTTTGGCTGCCTAATTTCAATTGAAAGATCATACTTTCAGAACATCACGGTTAAAAATTCAGTAGGTTGTATGGAGTCTTTTGGTAGAAGTGAAAAGCAGGGCAGTTTGAAGAATAATTCATTCTAAAGTAAAGTATTTAGAACCAAGCAGAGAAACTATGATGTTATTCAAACCATAGGTTAAAATTGTCTTTCTTCAATTTTTCTTTTTGACAGCGTCTAGCCAGCTCTAAAGCTCACACCTCAAGATTCATCAGTGCCAATCTTCCATGTAATAAATTCAAAAATCGCCTTGTTAATATTATGCCATATGAATCCACAAGGGTATGCCTGCAGCCTATCCGAGGAGTGGAAGGATCTGATTACATCAATGCCAGTTTTATTGATGGATACAGGTATAAACTCTTGCTCCCCTGACAGTCCAAAGCCTTGATATTTACATGTGCCCTAGTTTCTTCACCAGAATGAATTTCATCTCAATTCAAAGCATTTTCTTTCTGCATAGGTCAGCATTCACTACTTTGGTATTTGATTATCGTTATTTTGGATAGGCATAAGCAGCTACAGTCATGGCATTTTTTAATCTAGCCTTCTGAACACTACTTTGAAAGCCACTTGGATATGAGGGAGTTAATAAAGAAGCTGTTTAGCACCGTATTTCATAAATGTAATAGATTGTGAGAGTGAATTCATGAAAAATGAAACTGCACAACTAAATGTTTCTTAAGTGATTTGTGAGACACATGAAATTGAGCTACTGGTGTTGCACTAAAATTTGAATAATCATCATAAAGACATACATCATAACATTAACAAAACAATTTCTTTTTCAAAGTCCCCAAGATGTATTAAATGCTCTTAGTTGATCGCATAATCTTAACAGGAATTTACTGCCATCGCATTAATGTGTTTTCATTTTATGAGTACGCCTGATGTTTACTTATCAGGTAGCAGCCTGGGCATGTTCTCTGAATGCTTTGACCAGTTTCTTTCATTTCTGTTAATTCAGACAACAGAAAGCCTACATCGCTACCCAGGGGCCCTTGGCAGAGACCACTGAAGACTTTTGGCGGATGCTGTGGGAACACAATTCTACCATTGTTGTGATGCTCACCAAACTACGGGAGATGGGCAGGGTAAGTGCCTCCTCCAAAAAACGAGGATTTAATAATTCACATGCCAGCATCATTTCTTTGAGATGCTAAAGACTCTGGACACTGCCATTCATCTCTCTATTGGTTTCTGACCTGCAAAACCACATTGCGTCACTCAAGTGTTAATTTGGAAGGAAGGCAAGTGCATTATTTCTGGTAAGACATCATCACAAAGTATGTCATCCACATTGAATTAAATGTTTTACGGTTAGTTTTTGCTTAGGACAATGTGGTAATTCTCTAGCTTGATAACATAGTATTAAACATACTAGTAGGTGTGCAGTTTGCCATATTCATATAAATTAAATGGTAGCGATGCATGTAAAACTTTGTATTATAGGCCCAAGAGAGAAGGGGCAAACTGCAACAGTGGAAAAGTTCCTTGCTTATTTTGATTTGTTTGTTGACATTTCATGCAGCTACAGAAACTGGGTAGGTTCAGGTTTCTGTGTTCATACTTGATGGCTTGTTCCAGGGAACCAGCAGCACCAGGAATGATTGACAATATGGAAATTACTTGCATAAAGTATTATGGTGATACTTACCCAATTAATATACTTAGTGCAACTGATGTGTAATAAGCATGTATAATATGCTGATCCCTAGTCTTAGAGACTATATGGGTGCATGGAGAAAATGGGTCACATACTGTTGGCATGAGAGGAAAAAACTGTAGGAAGATACACAACATCTAAAAAGTACAAATAAAGTCTTAATGTGAATCTTCTATTTAGGAGAAATGTCACCAGTACTGGCCCGCAGAACGCTCCGCAAGATACCAGTACTTCGTTGTTGACCCCATGGCCGAGTACAACATGCCCCAATATATCCTGCGGGAATTCAAAGTCACTGATGCCAGGGTAAGTCACCATCTTACATCCTTAGCCACTGGCTGAATGGGAGTCTAAAAAACAGCTCTGGGAGAAACATTTGCCCCACGCACTGAAAGTGAAAAGAAATCACCCAACCTAGCAGACTGTTACTCTAACGATTCAAAATCGAAGAGGGACTTCTCCCCCGTCTGGTCAGTGTCCTCACTGACCTGAGCTTGGCTGCCAGCAGACAGCATCTGGCAGAGCCCCTCTTTGAGGGAGGCATGGGATGAGTGTGAGAGGAGCACTTACTGATTGGTTGGCGGTGCTTACGTTCACTATCTCAGCTCATTCTTTGGAGATATTTTGCCTTCCTCATTACTTGAGGCTGTAAATATGTTGTTTTGCAAAGCCCTTTAGATCATGTGGGTTTGGAGGTTAATTTGGTATGATTTTAAATGGCATTCTTCAGAAGAATCTGACAAGGTAACTCAGGGCATGCTTTCTTCTCCAGTGTGCTGAGGTGTCTGAGCACCTCTAACCCTACTGGGCTCATTTTCTTTGTTTTCCTTAACTAGATTGCTGAATCCAAGGTTCAGCCCTGATGTAAAATGTTCTATGCATAAACTCTAATATCCTGCCTTTGTAATCAAGGGTGAAAGATCAGTTCAGAGCTTTGCCTGATTTTTGGAACTGTCAGAGGGTGGGTTGAATACAACTCCAGAATAGAGCTACTTATTTGATCCATTGTCTACTAATCCCCAAAATCTGGCCCTTGCTGTTCACCTAAAGAGAAATTGGTTGGCTCAGATGACAGACCTGTTAATCCCAGAAAGGCTGAAGGTAACTGTACTCAAGACCTTAAGTCTCTATGTGGTTTGTGGAGTTGCCCAAGCAACCCTGCCTATCTTTCAGAATTTGAAGCTGTGTATGTGAAAATTGTAGGTGCAAACTCACCTGAAAGTCCCTGTGTTAGAAACAGCTTCCACAAAAGGCAGCCAACACACCTTTACGACAACTCACTTGTCCAATTAAATCTGTTCACAAGAGAACTTTGCACATTTACTAAAGGGGAAGTGATTATATAGTTTTCTTAGCTGCCATGGTATTTGCTGTTTGTGACCCCAATGTGTTTTAATCATGCCATGTAGAATACAAGTTGGTACTTGAAAAGGTTTCTTGTTTGGAAATACCATATTTTCTTCTTCAAATATGGAGGTTCTGTGCCATATTGCATATCTCCATGCGATTAAAAGCAACTTTACTCAAAAATAAAATTTCTCGGGCATTCAGAAGACAATAAATCCGCAGTATCTAGTTGCACTTCCAGAAATACAGAAAAGTAAATAATACACCCAGAGTAATCATGCCCCTATCAGTTATTCAACCAAGAAGTCATTTTTACGTGGTTGTTGTAAGAACAATTTTTTCCTTGTTTTATGGCCAAACCAGAGGAAGGCCTGGAATGTTTCCTGTGGCCCCTGCTAGGCTGCTGATGTATGTCCACCTCAAGGGAAGCCGTACCTCTGAGTAAATGAGAAACACTGAGTCCGTCTACTGACATTGAGAATGTGCAGAGCTGGTCCAAAACTAAGAAATAAGCAGCAATTCAAAGCCTTGACAGAAGACTCAGTCTGTTCCAATGGGATAGGTCCCTTTTCAGCTGGAGATGTGGGTCATCTCTCTCTGTTGAGTCAGGAGAAAAAGTTGATGAGTATCATTGTCATTCGTCCAAAAATACTGTGAAATTCCACAAGGAATACCAGACCATTCTAGTGCATGACTGGGAACAATTTTGCCTCATATTCTTAGAAAAGAAAAACTCCTCTTGTATATAGCTTGCCTTTGTTTCTCTGCCATGTGGTGTGGGTTAGAGGCCCCCTGTATGCCCTCATTCTTTCTGGTCAGTCTCCAGAACAGAGCATGGGATGCCTCATATGGTTAAAAGCTGTGTGCTCCTGAGACAGTGACCAGCAGCTCCACAACTTGTGTTACTATTTGTCATTTGACAGTTTGGTAAGCAAGAAGAGCTGATTCAAAGTTTTCATGACAACAGCAAAATATCTATTCCAAATGATATACATGGGGGTTCCTTTTGATAATAAATTATTGGAGCTGATCATTTTGAAGTACGATATACATGCTCCCCTTTTGTTTTTTAGGCATTTACTAATAGAGGCACGTGGTGCTATTTACTATGAGAACCAAGTTTCATAACTGCTCCCCTTCATTCACAATGCCCAGTGGTGAGGACTAGCATGTAATTAAGTCCCTAAGTAAATATTTCTTAATTTGTCTTCCCTTTCTTTTTCTTTTGGAAAAAAACAACCGACGGTACTTGCTGTGGGGTATGTGCATGGGCCGAATTCTCCTGGCATCCATTCATTGTGGCTGGGTATGTGACTTTCTCTTGAAAGGACGGTCAGTCCCGAACAGTGAGGCAGTTCCAGTTCACTGACTGGCCAGAGCAAGGAGTGCCAAAGTCTGGAGAAGGATTTATTGATTTTATCGGCCAAGTCCATAAAACAAAGGAGCAATTCGGCCAAGATGGACCCATTTCAGTCCATTGCAGGTGCGTTGAAATCAGGAATTACAACATTCTCTTGTGAATATCCCTCTACCTCAATGGGTTCTTCTGAGGTTGGGTGAACAAGCTGCATTAGAAATATTAGTAAAAGATCAATTAATAACATGTAGATGGAGAATTTATATGACTATAAATTCTAAAGTAAATGGGGCACACCAGAGGTTGACGTCATGGAACAAAACTTTGTCTCTGGATGCTTGTCCTGCCTTAAGATAGGCTTCTCTTAAGTATTGTTAACATTTTCACAAGACCCAAAAGTGTCCTGAAGGAGTCACTGACCTTAGTTCCACTTACCAAAATGACATGAATTTGTAAAGTGTCTACTATGTGGATCTTGGAAAAGCCTTTCAGAAGCTTTATGGGGAGACTGATCCCACACAGTAACAACTCTAAGAATAGATACTGTTACTTCTTTTAGTTGTAGTCAATCTCAAGGTACACTGTGGGTACCTACCTACAGCAAGGACTTGTTTCTTTTTCTTTCCAGAAAATAGCCCAAGGAAGATCTGAAACCTCAGGCTTTATCAGTTGTAACCAAGTGCCAAACAGCATTTTTTGTTGTTGTTGCCTAATTTTCCTTAATAGGAATCCTGGCTGTGTCCTTTGGTGACAACCTGTTAGGCTGATTTTCTTGTTTGCTCTGCTTTCATAGCATTATACTATCCTTTCTGCAACTGTTTGTTTTCTTAGAGAAACCATAAGTAGTTATCAAACTTTAATGACAATACTAATTCTTCCAGTCGATAAATGATTAGAATGGTAGCCTCAGTTAAAATTGCAATTTACTTGAAAATTGTCCCTATATCAGAAAATGAAGCACCTTCAAGTTAATTATTTTCAATAGTTTCCACGGCATTTTATAATTCAAGTCATTGAAGTTAATAGAAATAGCAAATAAACTGTTCAGAAAGGAAACTCACTATGAATTTAGTGCTTTTGGAAGTTGATATGCAAAACCCTTCTAGCAGAAGCAATTCACTAAGGTTATTTCAACTATTTTTCAGGTTCTAGCAACTTCAGGACTCAGTTTTTGAGTCTTTGTACTCTAAATTGTCATTATCAGTGAGTCTCAAAAAAAAAAAAAACATAACAAAATAAGCCTCGAGATATCTGCTGTGCTCTAGTTGCACATCAACCATCATGTAATTCTGACAGTGGGGACAGCAGATCCAGGATACTTGGCAATATGCATTCGCCAGGCTGATATTGTATAGGAGAAGTAGATACTATGAATGTACATTTGCTTTGTGTTAAGTGATCCAGAATCCTTTCCTCAGTGCAACTAAAGAGCACACAGGAAATAACATGCTATCAAATATTCAAACAAATGGCATCTAGTAAGCTTACATTTACCTAACTATTGCCACTCATCTGCTACATGATTTCTCAAATGTTGATTTACTTTTCCAGTGTAAGAATGTATGTTATTTTTCATTTATTGTTAAACTCTCGTGGAATATAAATGGATGGCATGTTATAGCTTAAAGACTTCTGATTTTCTACTAGGTGGTCTCATAGTACTCTTATCACATTTGAGCAGTCAAATCAAGGTATGATAGACTTTGGAGCACCTGGTCACTCAACAAAAAGATGATAAATCAGTGTTTCATGATTAAGACTTTTTCAGTGTTAAAAAGAATCTTCAAGGTAATCTACTTCAGGTGGACAGTCTCGGGTTTACACAGACAGCCCATGAACTGTAAAGCCACATTTGTTGTTTTTCCCTAGAAAATCTGTTTTGTGTTTTTTAAAAAAAAAATAAAATAAATTTAAAAACCACTATCTTTAATGCCTGTCAGCTACAGCCCCAAGTAAATGAATCCATTTTCTATAGGCTGTGCCCATGCACTACACATCCCATTTAATTAGGATTCAAGAATGTAGGGGTTTTTCAGATTATACACTGTTCTCCTTATTACCTAAACCTCCAGATGCTTTCCTACTTCTTAAGAACACAAAAGCTATGAATTAATTTTTTTCTCTTGCTGCAGTGACAATTCTGGAAAATCTGTAAACAATGTCAAAAACCTCACTAGTGAGCTAGAAGGAAACCTGGTATTTTAACTCCTGAACATCTAAAGGATAGTGGAGACATTTAGAGCTCAGTGAATCACCTTTTATTTAGATTAAAGATCCCTTTGAGATCTAATGTTGAAAATGATGTGAATATATTCATCAATCAAAAAAGACAAACATGTCATTCACAGCAACATGGATGGTGCTAGAGGGAATCATGTTAGTGGAAATAAGCCAGAAAGAAAAAGAGAAATACTGGATGGTTCACAAGTGTTAAGGTGGTGGGATAACTTAGGGTAGACAATGATGTAAATGTATATATTATATATACAATTGATTTTTTTAAAAAAAAGATGTTTCATAAAACAATATTCTTTATATAGTCTAATCATAAACCCATCTAATAAGGACCCTTGTTAATATCCAAAAGTCTTGCTATAGAATTTCTCAAATCAAAATGGTGAAATTTCAATAGTCTATTCTAGCTTCTTGTTTACATGTGTAGGTGATGGTATGGTTTACACGCAATAAAAGAAAATAGATACCCTATCCGATTTCACATTTTGAAAATATTAAATAGCCAGTTTTACAAATTCAGGATGTGCATGAATACCATAAACCTTTATTTTACTTACCAGTATTTCCTTTATATATGGTTCCCGAGTCTTTCCAAAATGGCACATAAAACCAGTTTTTTACATCTGATGTATGCTCAGATGTTACCACATTATCATAGTTTCTTTAACACTCCTCTGGAGTGTAATGGTAAAACTGGTAGACATGTGTTCACCACACACCTCCAGCGCCAATGTGGCTACCACTACAATGTCTCATCTAGTAACATTGCCTTCATTGTTGTTACAGTGCTGGTGTGGGGAGAACTGGAGTCTTCATAACACTAAGTATTGTTTTGGAAAGAATGAGATATGAAGGAGTTGTAGATATTTTCCAGACCGTCAAAATGTTAAGAACACAACGACCAGCCATGGTGCAGACAGAGGTGAGAAAATCACTAATACATCTCAAGAGTCAAATATTACTTGTTAGTGTCTTCTGAACTACAGAGAATTCAACACCAGAGGCAAAATAAAGGAAACTACTATAGAAAAGTTATCCAAACATTCATTATTTTTAAACCTCTTTTTGTCCCTCTTCAAGATGTGTCTTACTTAGCATTGCTTTGAAAGATATGAGAGGGTATTAGGTGAAACCATGCTAAATTGTCACCGTTTGACCACTTATGGTCTCTAAAAATGATAGTAATTTATATTGAGAACATAAACTTATTTTAAGAAACAATATGGCATCCAATTGACTTCTCCCTTTGTTTTCCAAATATACTTACATATTAGACATCAACTCTTCTATATTTCGTTAAACAAAGGTCATCATAAATGATTGAATCCCAGATATTATCAGCTCATTTTTTATCCCCCAAATTGATATAAGTTAATGACTCAGTGATTCTGGTCTGTTAACCATTCATTTCAAAATCGAATATGGTAGTTCTGTCTCTCAAAAGGCCACCAATATACTTAATGTATATATATATATATAATATATATATATATATATTATATATATATATATACATTTTCTTAAATTCATAGCTTCCAGACTTTGATTTCAAAATAGTACAAGCATTTGGCTGGCAGTACTCAAAACATTATGTCAGCCTGACAAACTTAATGAGTGTTGGGGTGACAGTGGGAAATTGGACATTTAAAAAGCCTGAACACTTGGCCAAGCAACTTACTGTGACAAGATACAAAAGAAAACTCCATTTATTTTGCATTATCATTTTTATTGTAGGAAAAACAGAAACTATCTCAGCCCCACTGGCTACTGAAAATAAGTTTCTTTAATAGGGAATTCCTACTTTTTCTTATCTCTGAATTATAATTTTTCATCTCTAACAATTCCAACTTATTCCAGGGTAGCTGTTTTTTTTTTCATGTCTGAGAAGACCATGTTCCATGCCATTTTAATTTCACTATGTGCCTTTTCAGTACAGAGACTAGACCTTGCTGCCTGCCATCAAAGTTATTTACATGTCTTGTAAATTCAGATTTTCATCAGGACAGTGTGTCAGCATCAGCCTCTCCTATGTACACCACCTAAAAAGGAGCTATCAAAAACAAGCAGCAATGGTGTAAAGGAGTTCAGCTATACCTGTTTGACACTACTTAGAGAACAGTTTATACTTTTCCAGAAGACTGTGTGCTTGGAATCAGACTATTCCAGCTGAATTGATTAATGATGTCAGTACCCACACCATGTGGCTAATTGTTCTTTGGCTATTGGACTGAAGTAATGATTTTCACTCCCATCTACAGAGAACTTTGTTGATTAATCTTGATTTTTCCCTCTTTATTAAAATGGACTCACAGCCTCTTCCCCCTTCTTGCCCTGCAGGATCAGTATCAGTTCGGTTACCGGGCTGCACTCGAGTACCTGGGCAGCTTTGATCACTATGCAACGTAGAAACCCCTGACCCATTTTGGATTTTTACTGCAGGCCCTTCCATATCCACGGAGTCTCTTCTGAGCCATACAGGGCACTTGAGAAGTCCTCTTTAACTTCTAGCTAACTACCACCACGTAGTGGGACTATTACACAAATTAAAAAACAAAAACAAAAAAAAAAAAACACTTCCAGGTGGACCAAGAATTCAGTTTAACAATCTAACCTGAAAAACAATAGAGAATCCTGACTGATGAGGCATCTGAAGAATTTAATTGGCAGATACCTCGAGGATTAAAAATAAAGGGAAGAAGAAATCATAGCAAAGAACCACCATCTTGTTCAGGATTGCTCAAGAGGTGTGAGGAGAGCACTGCCAGATGGTGTAGTGCCGGGTGAGGTGTTTGCTGGTGTGGCTTCTCCTGATAAAATGGACTCTGCTTTGACATCACCCCTTCCCACCATACTGCTCATATTAACATTTAAGGGGGGAAAGGGGGGGAATGTTTAAAAGAAAGTCTTTGATTTAGTTTTTTAGTATTGTAAAGATACTGCTGACCTGTGCTTCATTTTTAACTGTGTAAACTTTTTTTTAACAAAATGTATCATTCGATAAAGTGAATTTTAAAAAAGTTAACATAACTTCATTTTTTATTTCCAAAGTGTAGGTTTTTTTAAGCTGTATAACTGTTATCTGTAATATCTTACTGTAGAAATATCAAATAATTTGAAACTTTGCACATTTTTGTGCAAAACTCAATCTACAGTATCAGTCTGTCAGATATTACTTTTACACTTAAGTTCAGTTTTGATTGGTGAGAAAGTACCCATTCTCTTCAAAGAGAACTTTCTTTTTTGTTTTTAGAATCAACAGGGAGGCGCAAAGTATAAAGTTGCTGCTAACATATATACATATATATCCATAGTTCACAGGGGTGTCTATGTATATATAGACTGTGTCCACACTAAAAGATAGATATAGCTATCATTCAATTTTTCCATGATTTACTTTTTTTTAAGATAGAAAAGTTATTGTAAACATTTTATTTCTTATTAATTTTATGACATATTGGTATGTCCTAATTTTAATTCTTTAAGGGAAATGAGGAATGCACATCAGTGATTGTCAAACCTCACCCCCTAATCTCCTACCAGTTTCCCCTAACCCACCTAATCATGTTCACCAGTACCATTTTGTTAGCCAGGCTTCCAAAAATTTTCAATATTTCTAACACTCTAGTGCAATAAAAAAATATTAAATATCTAAGAGGTGTGCATGTGGGAAAGGTCAGTGCATATCCCTTGAGGGGAGAATGTTGTAATATATCAGCTATCAAGTTGTTTAAAAATCAGTGTATTCAACCGTATATTGTCTATAGTATGTGCTATGAAATTTGCATTTATGATCTGTAACAGGGGCAAAGCCAAACTCATGTTACTCTGTTCAGTCAGAACATTCTGTGGCATACAGCATTCCTGGGAAGTGCTGTACTTTGTTTTGTTTTGGTTTTATTTTTGCATTTAGAGTGCCTTATAATTGATGCCTATTTTAATAGCATTTCTTTTTAACTTTTGGGTTCATATTTCCATTAGTTGTTCATATATGTTACTATTCCAATTAAAGCATTATCTGTTTACCACATGTACAAAAACTCTTTGAATAATATGCATTCCTAATTTTCAACCAAGTCGGGGAGGTTAGTGATTGTACCAGCCCAAAGCACTTGGATAATCAGGGGCCCTCTTCCTCTCATAATTGCCAACATCAGGAAAAGCTACGTTGTATTCATAATCCCTTACAAATCCGCTCTGGAACATTCAGAAACTGTACCAAACTTATTTTAGTAACAAATGGCATCGGTAACTCTGGAGCATATATGCTTTTCTATTAGGCTACTTCTAAAAGGGAAAATTTACAAAATATACATGCATGTATATAGATACAGGTACACATACACATTTATCGCCCCCAAATTTTCCAACAATTACTATAGGAAGCCATGGATGATACCATGAATTTGCCACATCTTATACAATTTTCAAGAATGCTCAAAATACCTAAGGAACTCTTAAAGAGTTTTGGTATTGGCAAAATATTTTGCGTTGACTTTAGCATCATTGATGTTCTGCACCTACCAATTAATTTAGGTTTCCCATATATACCCATCACAAGCAGAATGAAATCCAAGAGACCAAACACTTGCAAGCATTGTATTTGAGCACTTTTGTAATAAAAAAGGAAAAAAAAAAAGAAAAAAATATATAATACTTAAAAAAAATAGTATCTAGAAGGCTACCTCAGAATGAGATTCTCTAACCTTCATCAGAACCAGAGAAGAATGTGCACTACGTGGATCTGTTGTTTTCTTTGAGTTCATATCTTCTGGAGACTTATCCAAGTACCAGATCACTCAGTGCTATCATTTTCATTTAGTGGATCCAAGGGGGTCAGACAGACACTGCATCATGCAGCTGTGCCGGGCCCGGAGAACCCGATGGTGTGCTGCACACCAGAATCACTGCCAGTGAGCAGTTTCTCCCTGAAACCAAAAACTGCCCATTTGGCCAAGAGGAAGAGAATGACAAGAAGAAAATGAATGGGATGCATACCACAGTCGAAAGAGGTGGAGATTATTCCAGACATCTTACCGTTCAGGCGCTGTTCCAAAAACTAACTCCCTTACTGTCATTGATGTGCATTCCACTCTGCTTTTCTGTACAACCATTCTAGTTTTATTTTCCCAGGTAAACATCTTTACTACCATAACCATAAACTTTCAAGTTTCCAATTATTTTCATCATCATAACCAGTACGGTGCTATTATTTACCTATGTATGTGTAGTTATGTATAATTTTGTAATTAGTTACAATGGTAAAAATATCAAAATATATAAAAAGTGATTTGTACAGAACTTTATTTTAGCTCTTTTTTAAAAATGATTTGCATGGTTAGACAACGGCGAGGACAGCCAGGGGAGGGAAGGGCCTCTAGGGAACTTTGCACTTTCTATACCTTTGTACTATGCACTGCCCTATTGATTCTACACCCAATAATGTTATTACTTGAACCCATCTGTAAGAAACTGCTTCAGAAATTCATTTGTGTGTCTGTAAATAACACAACATGGAAACTGGAAGGGAAAAAATTTCTGTAGTAATACCCAAATTTTTTCCTTTCCTGTTTATTTTTTGGATTTGCTTTGGTTTAGCCCCTACTTTCAGTTTCAATTCCTGCTTTTTTTCCTTTACGGGTTTTGGTTTCATTTGGGTTTAGGTTTATGGGTGCCCTGATACTCCAGCAGAGATCAGAAGGCTACAGTTCCATCCTATCCATCTGTTTCGTGGCTTTGCCATCCAAGCTTGGAGTGTCTTTACAAAGATAATAACAGTTGTGTTCTTTGCTCTCGTTTTGGATGCATAGACTGAAAAATTTAAAAAAATTAACTTGTAAAATGGCTTGTTAAAAAAAAATACAATTACCTCTAATTAGTAGTACGCGTAAATGTTTTACAGAATGAAAGGCGTGCTTTTTATTTTCCTACTTCGTTACATTGGTGGCGAAAGAAGTCTGTATGAAAATCAGTTCTTTGCTGACACAAGTTCCATTTGTTACAAATGAATTCTAATAAAAATGTCAGTGTTATGCAGCCCTGGCCTTTGCTTTTGTTCCACTCAAACACTTTGGTTTTGAACTGACTAGATAAGTTCCCTCTTCCCGCCATGATTATTAGGTTAGTGTCTTTGCACTAATAATGATTGTATTTACTTTAAGAGCAGCTATCTGCAAGTATTGTCCTTGAGGTAAGCCCCTCTCTCTGGTAAGCCAAGTTTGCCCAAATTCATACATTTAAGAAGGAACCCTTCAATTTAGAAGGTATGACTACCACTCCATCTGTGGAAGATGACTACTAAAGACGTCTAAAATTTAGAAGGTATGACTACCACTCCATCTGTGGAAGATGACTACTAAAGATGTCTAAATGCCTTACAGTATAATAAAGTATCATCACCTTGAAACAACACATATCTCTCATACATATAAAAATAGCTCCATAATGTGAATTTCTTAAATCTCTGGGAACATGGCTAAAAAACTGCTTGGCATAGATTGTTTCTTCTCTCATTCAATATTATAGAGGACTAGATGTAGGTGAGAACAATTTTAAGGTTGGGGAGCCCACTGTGAACAAATAAAGTACTGCTGCTGCTTATAAGGCCAGTCTAGAGTGTGGGGGCTGGCATTACTTAAATTATAATAAAATTATACTCTGACAGAATGAAGACAAGGAAGGAAAGTAGAAGATTCATAAAGTTAAGACTTGAAGTTCTGAGGGATGTAAACTCAGCGTGGCTTACAGCAATAGAATAATGTTTATTGGTTCATTATGAAGGGACTTGTACAAAATAGTAGGAATATATCATCTTTGGGTACAACTAAAGTCGTTGCTTGGGTGTTCTTTTCATCATCCCCCAGTCTGATTTCCACTCTCTTACTGTTGGTTTTAAGCAACTTCTCTGATCTCTGGAAAGTTACGGATTTTAACTTCCCAACAATACAAAAAACATTGGGTGAAATGGATGCTTCTTGGTCCTCACTGACATGCACTGGAGAAGTGATCACCTCAGGATCACAATTATGGATAGGAAGAGTGAATGTGCTCACTGAATTTCCAAGTCAAGGATTTAAAAGGGGGCTGTCATCCTGCTAAATAGCAATAAATAGAGGGATCAACTAGTGGCTGCAAATTGATCTAGCGAGTTAATTAGGACAAAACATGAGTATGTTTGGTGATGATGCAACCATATTTGCCAAGAAAATCAAGAGGAAATGAACTAATACACTACCAAACGTTATTCTGGTCATTCAGGTACCACCCTCCTCTACCACATTTATCTTTAAGTTTGCACATCATCCACCCAAGGATTGTTAGGTACATAATCATTAGAAAAAGGATGAGTGTATGAAGGTGCATCACATTTGGTATTTTTTTACGACCCATGATTTTAAACAGATGCCTTACTAAAATCCCATAATGACAAAGTGCACACACGCACACAAGTTATTAGCCAATAATAACTTGTTAATTAGTTTTAGGTTCTTACACTTAATAATATTCATAATTAAACTAAAATCCAGAGAATTTCAATGAATTAAAATATAAAATCTGAGAAGTACTTAATTATGTTCTTTAGAGGGCTCTTAAAAGTTACAGTAAGTTAAGGTCTGCAAAACCTTATTTGAGATTTTAAATCTCCTTAGATTTTATTTCTATCTATAAAACAGCAAAAAAAAAAAAAAAAATTAGATGCAGGAAGTGATACTTCCCGGCTGGATTGCTTTGACTGGAAGGAACAAACAGCCGGAGTAAGCAGGTACCAGGGGTAGCTGTCATGAAAAAAACTACAGGATGCAACACCCCTCATCTCCCCTCACAGTACATTCAATCCTAATGCAGGCAGTCAACACAGGGGCACCCCTTGGCCACTAGGCCCTGGTAGTCGGAAGAGTTCATACTTTAGGTTCCCTTGTTGCTGCAACAGTAAAAGTGATTGGCAGGTTGTGACCACCAAGGGACCATACAGCTAGCACACAGGGGGCTGCTCAAATTAAAAAACAAACAACAACAACAACAACAAAACAGGAAAAACAAAGAACTATTTGCTAGTTCAAAGCTACTACCTAAGAGAACAGCTGGTTTCACACAACTAGTTATGTTCACCACACAACTAGAAATTACAGATTACTGTTAGTGAACATGTTTTGAAGACACCACCTCTGTGCTTTCCCTTGGCTTCACCACAACTTACCTTTGTGCTTAGCCACAGCTCACCACATCCAGAATGAGTTTACACACTGATCTGAAACCCAGAGTTTACAGCTGTCACCCAGGGAATTTGGGTACTTCTAAATTTTCCCTGTATAGTAAGATTTAAAATTATAGTCCTACACAGCTATATGTAGTTGCATACCAAAGAAGTTATTTTTTTGAGGCTCCATGAAGCTCTGACTTTAAAACAATCTGACAAATTAGATGCTGATTAAGAGCCATTCCTTTGGATTATTGGTAGGTATTGGAATACCCTTAATAACTGAAACCCATCAAATATCAGACATATTAGGCAATCAGATATATGAGAAACAACCACAAGCAAATGCAAAATAAAATGGTAGGTTTCATCTCCTAGACAAGACCAACCATTTAAGACAGGTGGCTGTCAGAACTTATCTTTGGATTCAAACAGTCAAGCAACATGAGGAAAAAGAGAAAAGAATATGATAAAATCTAAGCAAAACCCTTAGTATAAATGGACATAAGTAATATACCTGTTAGCAAATTCAAAATAATGTTCAGAAAGATACCAAAAGTAGTATCAGGAGAAAGGTGGATGAACATAACAGGAACTTCAAAAAATAATGAAAATAAAACAAAGTAGAAACCACAGAGGTGAAGACTATGACTAAACTGTATAATTCCCTGGAGAGGTAAACAGTTGAGAATGTGGAGCTAAAGAAATGATCATCAAGCTAGGAGATAAAGCAGTGGAACTCTCACATACAGGTAAAAAGAATTTTAAAAACTGAAGATACCTAAATACCATGGAACCATGATACCATGGAACAATATTAAGCAGAATAAGAGTTGAATTACAGGGATTCCAGAAAGAGAAGAAAAAGAGATGGGCAGAAAAACTACTTGAAGAAAGAAGAGCTGAAAACACCCTGAATCTGGAAAAGAAACACAAATCCAGACCCAAGAAGCACAGAAAGTGCTATCAAAGAAAAGAAGTTCAAAGAGATCTGAACCAACACACCTGTATTTAACATGTCTAAAATTACAGATAAAAAGTCTTTCAAGCAGCAAAAGTAAAAGAGTATGTACAAGGGAACTCCCATAAATTTCTCAAATTTTCAATAGAACTTTGATATTTTCAAAGCGCCAAAAGAAAGAACTTTCAGTCAAAACATACCCTACCCCTCAAGGTTATGATTCAGTATTGAATGAGAGACAGTTTATAAACACAAAAGTTAAAGGACTTCAGCACTACTAAATCAAATCTTAGAAACATTAAAGGCATTTCTTTTAAGCTGAAAGGAAAGTGCTAATATGTAATAAAACATGAAAACAATTGTATAAAAGTTAAGTGATAAAAGTAATAAACTATACAGCATTTGGTTAAGGAATACACAGAAATTTTAAAAATGTATACTATGGCACTAAAACAATGGGTAGTTGAAAGGAGGCTTAGAAAGCATTCAAAATTGGCATTGATGGAAATGGAGAAAGATAACTCTTTGATAAAGAGCGTTGATGAAATTGGACTGCCATATGCAAAAGAATCTAGACCACTATTTTAAACTCTATACGGAAATTTAAAAATTCAACCAAAATGGACAAAATGATGTCTTGAGGATCAGAAACCATAAAATGCATAAATGAAAACGGGCAGAAACTGATATTAGCTTCAGTGACAACTTTGTGTAGTCTTCTCCAATAAAAAGGGAAATAAAAAATAGAACTACATAAAATTAAAATGCCTCTACAAAGTAAATTGTTAAAACAAGATGGCAGCCCTGAATGAAGATATTTACATACCAGTGATCAGAAAAGGATTGGTACCCCCAAAATATAAACAAGTCATAGTAATCAATGAAAAAACACAGCTCATGTAAAAATTGGCAGAGAATCAAAATAGACATTTTTGTGAAGAAAATATACACACAAATCATCAATAGACACATGAAAATGATCTTCCTGCTTATCATCAGAGAAATATAAATAAAAACAAAAATGAGGTTTCACCACATACCTGTATGGGTGGCTATTATCAGAAAAACAAACAGCAAGTGTTGGTGAGAATGTAGAGGAAATGGAATGCTAAACACTGATGATGAGAATGTATATTGATGCAGCTGTAATGGAAAACAGTATGGGGCTTCGACTATTTTATTATGTAATAATCCCACCCTGGATATTAAGGCAAGCAATATGAAAACAGAATTCAAAAAAGACACGCACTCCTCTATGTTCACTGCAGAGCTATTCACCATAGCCAAGATATGGAAACAATATAAGGGCCCATTAAAGGATAACTGAATAAAGATGCGGTCCATATACACAATGGAATACTACTCAGTTATGAAGAAAATGAAATCTTACTTTCGGAGCAACACAGATGGATCCTGAAAGGACTTTGCTAAGTGAAGTATGTCAGAAGTAGACAAATACTGTGATTTTACTCACTTGTGGAATATAAAGAAACAAAGGAAACAAAGAACCCAACTCCTTAGTACTAGGCATCAGAATATTGGTTACCAGAATGGATGGAGTGGTAGTAAAACATAATGGAGGCCCACTGGTTGGTGGTAGATGGTGACTAGACATTTGGTGATGGTTGTGCTATGATGCAAACAGTTGCTAAGGTTAAGCTTTGCTTTCCTGAAAACTATATGGTATTGTAAACTGGTATTACCTTAATTAAACCGTAACTATCATTATTGGTATATAAACAGAGACAGAGACCAATGGAATGGAATAGAGAACACAGAAAAAAAAATCCACACATATATAATGAATTTACATTAATGGAGACAAAATATTCAACAGGGTTAGGACAGTCTCATCAACACATGGTGTGGAGAAAACTGGACAATCACGTGCAAAAGAATGAAACCTAACAAAACTAACTCAAATTTGATATTGACTTAGATATAAGACCTGAAATCATAAAATTCTTAGAATAAAATATAGGCAGTAATACTATGACATCAGTTTTAGCAAAGGCCAGGGAAACATAAGTAAAAATAAGAAAGTAGGACCACATCAAACAAACATGCTTCACAGACACAGAGAAAGACCTACCAACAAAACAATTTCATTAAATGGTAGAAGAAATTTTTAAATCATATAGCTTATAAGGTATTAATACCTAACATATATATGAAATTCATACAATTCAATAACAAAATAACAATATGATCAAAAATTGGGTAAAGAATCTGAAAAGATATATCTCATATATGACATATAAATGGGTGGTAGGTTCATGAAAAGATTCTTAACATCACTAATAAGGTCCATTGCAACCTTATGTACAACTGCCAAGATAAAGCTATGGGAATAATCTAAGTGTTTGTTGATAGATGAAGCTGTGGTATATATACAATGGAATACTATGCAACCATAAAAACTTTGCCACAACATGGAAGGTATATTCTAAGTAAAATAAGTTAGAGACAGATAACTACCAGATGATTTTTATGTATATGTGGAATCTAATAAATAAAACATAACTCATAAATTCAGAGAATACATAGGTAATTATAAGACAGAAATGGGGGCTCGGGTTGGAAAAAATAGGTAAAGTGGTTAAGAGGTATTAATTTTCTATAGAAAATAAGTTCCCAGGATCCAGTATACATCAAGGGATCCACAGCCTATTTGATTGCAAATTTGAAAAATTACTTAGATATAAGGTAGATTTACTGAGGTGATCATTTAGCATTGTATACAAATGTCAAGTTACTTGTATTCCTGAAATGATTTTATACCGCAGTTAAAAAAAAAACAAGAATTATTATTCAACAATTTAAGTATTTACTCAAGAAAACAATATTTTTGAGAATTTGCTTTATGATTGAATCCCTAGTCAATGTTGGTAAATTATCTTCATGGGCAAACTGAACATTTACCAAGCTTGACTAGGGATTTAATCAGAGAGCAACTTATCAAATAATTCCAAGGTATCTTATTATACAGAATATGTTCTCTATGATACACTGAGACAGGAAGTCAGTAACAAGCATAGTTACAAAATCCCCATATACGTGCCTAGTAATCAAGAAATATCATTAACATAGTAAATAAAAATGACAATGGAAATAAGAAATTATAATAATAAAGTTCATATCAAAAACTTGAAGGATAGGCTTTCTGTGCTTTAGAGAAAATTGGTAGCATTAAATGCATACGTTAGAAAAAAAGGTAGCAAATCAATTATTTTGTTGTCTTGATTCTTAGAAATTAGAATTACAGTTAATTCAATTTCAAGAAAGAAGGAAATAAAGATAAAAAAATAAACTCAAACAGCACAATAAAAAATATCAATAAAGACCAAACTTAAAAGCATTTTAAAAGAAATTGAAATTGATGGCAATCCCTTAAACAAAGATAGACAAGACTATAAGGAATTTGCAAAGGATGATAGCATTTCAGATCTTATCAACATTAACCAACATAAATAACAAAGGGTTCCTATTCACAAAATCTAATGAATTCCCCTCAAATAAAGGCAAATGACCCAATAAAAATTAGGGATTAGGGATTTTGGATAGGGGCTTTACCTTAAAAGGACAGATAAATTGTTCTGTTATTTATGAGGAAGTATTCAAAAACAATCAGAAATTTTAAGTCATAAAGTCAGCATGCAATCGAAGGGTACCCAGGGACTCCAGACTGTAAGAGGTGCATGGTCTAAAAAGGGCCAGGTCATCTGTAGGCAAAGAAAAGGATACTCTAAATGAGACAGATTTTTAGAGAGGGAAGTAAAAAGGAAGAAGAGGAAGAAGCAGAGATTTCAAGTAATAGCAAATTGAAAATTTCTCATTCTCTCTTGGGAAAAAGCCTGGTCAAACAGGTTTTACCTAAAATGGGACCAATGAAACCTGAAAAGTTTGCCACAAGTCTAACGTATCTTCTAGTGGGGAACCACAATAAAGGGTTAGGCAGGCCCTAGAAAGCTGGGACAGAAGGAGAGTCTCAAAATTCAAAATACATGGCACAATCAACTTTGAAGTCAAGATAACAGCTGCTGTTACTCCTGCCCAGAACCAGGTGCAGCCTCCCCAGGGCACATTTGATTTCCTCATATATAAAATGAGAAGCAACTGCGTACTCCTCAGGTACATTATAATGAGATTCATCATTAGAAACCAAGTAGGGCTTATGCTCATTGTTCATGAAACTCAGCATTCTCATTTTCACATTTAAAATACCTGTATCTACAGAGGAATGTTAAAGAAAAACAATAATCACGTACAAACATCCATGATAAATTCATGTGCATGATAGTTTGATCCCCCCCCAACCCCTGACCCCAACTATGGGCTATTAATGTACAGAGGAACTGCTCGTGTCTGGACAAAGTCATGCAGGAATTGCTCAATCTACTGATTTTTCTCTGGATACCAAGTAAATTACTGTGAAGTAGACTGGGTTTTACCATGTTTATGTTTGTATAGTGCAACATGTTACAGTGTTTTACAGCTATTAATTATTGTTCTCACAATAACAGTAAATGGAAGAATGCAGCCTCTGGAAGAGCTAATTAGACTCTGATGTGAGAGATCACATTACATCCTGAGGGTCAGTCACTGAAAAAGGCATTGAAAACTGAGGGGGCAACAGGAACCCAATTTGCTGAAATGAAAAGAAACCAAATGGAAATACAAAGGTCTAACAATCAATTTCAACTCTGCTCTTGCTGCCGTTCATTTTGTATTCTGTGCCAGTCACATCATCTCTGAGACTCAATCAGAAGGACTTATCTATACCATTGAGATCAAGGTTCTAGGATTATAGTGACGTAACATCTTCATCAGAGGAACATAAAATTATCATTAAAATCTTATGACACATGGGAATAAACTAATGAAGGAGGTAAACAATCTCCATATACTAGAAACTCAAAAGAGGGCATGAAGAAATGGAAAGACATTTTGGGCTCATAGGTCGGAAAGACATCATGGGCTCATAGGTAGAAATATGAAAAGCACCATACCACCCAAAGTAATTTACAAATTTAATGTAATACCTATCAAAATACCAATGATTTTTAAGAATATAGAACAATTATTAAGTTAATATGGAGCTAAAGAAAGAAATCCTGACTAGTCAAAACAAATGAGAGAAAGGAAGAAAAATGGAAGTATCATATATCTTCAGTTTACACAATACTAGGCAACAAGAATCAAAACAATATGGTACTGGAACAAAAACAGAAATTCAGGCCAATGGAGCATAATCAAAAACTCGTAGAAATATGGACAGCTAATTCTAAAAGTGGTGCTGGGCAGTGAAAAGACACATACCATAATTAATTAATTAATTAATTAATTAATTACCTATATTTACACCATACAAGAAGTCATTAAAGATGGATTAAAGATTTTGACATAAGCATCAAAACTATAAGGTACTTAAAAGAAAAGGGGACACATTACAGGTTAGCTATCACAAAAGATATATTTAAAAATACAACACCAACAGCAAGTGAAACAAAAGCAAAAAATTTAGTCTTTTATACCTCAAGAGAATTCACTACAAAAACAAAAAGACAACCTATGGAACAGGGAGAAAATCTGTATACCATACACTTAATGATCTCCAAAATTTCAAAAGTTCTTTTACAATCGACAACAAACGAACCAATTAAAAAATGAATAAAGCATCCCAACAGACACTTCTCTTAAGATGACATTCAGATGACAGGCATATGAAAATCGTTCAGTATCACATTATAAGGAAATGTACATTGAAACCACACTGAGTACCTCCTCATCCCTGAACTAAGACCCCAAGAAGGAACAAAATCCAAGATAGAGTCAAGCAAGTCTAGGTGGAGTCCTGCTGGACTTCATTTAACCATAGACACTTGTCCTCCACGCAGTTGCATAACAGGATTTGGTCAGTCAGACAAGTTTGGGGAACACATTTTAAACAAAGAGAGCAGAGCACCAAAGAGCAAAGATCAGGACATCAGGTTTGGGGAAAAAGAAGCCTTGGCATTAAGCTTTCATGGGGAGAGACAGTGCTGGCCACGATAAAATCGCCACATGTCAAGGTCAACTACATCACAAAACTCACTTGGAGCCATGGAGGGATTACTGCACAGAAGTGGCACAATATACAAATGTAAAGACTGAAAACTCTTGGTCAGAAATGCTACATTGTGAAAGTATCCTCTGCAAGGAAAAGCATTTCAGTCCTTCTACCTGTTCCAAACTAATCTCCATCCCATCATTGCCAGCCCACAGTAGGGAAGGAAGTGTTTTTAGCCTAAGTGGCCTTTGTTTACCAGTGACCCCCAACACTATGCTTCACTAGGCAGGGACTCAAGATTCCTCCCACCCTAAATGCTCCAAGTCATTTAATTACAACAACTTTAAGACTTTTTTTGGAGGTCCAGCCATATCTCCCTCTCTCTCCCCTCTTCTTTAGGCAAACATGCAAGCAGTATGGAATAAATCTAAATTTGTGGAAGGTATAGAAAGGAAGATGGTAAAACTCACTACCCTGACAACTGCCAGGACTTTGAATTGTGCAGCTATTAATAAAGTAGTTCCCAGGTTCTTGTTCTGCTATTTTCACTATCTTGAAGCCATGTATAGTTAAGGTTGGATCCAGACTTTCCAAATTTGATCAGCTGACACCATCTTGAGTTACTGGCCTTATCTCATAAATCATCACACATCCCTAGAGATGTACTAATGGCCTATATCCCCAAATTTAAAAAAAAATCCAATCTCAGTAGAATGGGAAATGAAGACTTAAAAAGCGAGCTGGATAATGACACCATGAGGGATAGATATTACCACATTTAAATCACTCAGACTATCTGCTAGAAATAGCACACTGAAGATGCATTTCAAAGTTACAGAGAATCTGACAAAAGATATCAATTGAGTGAATCCTTTACCAGACATTTTTGCTTAGTGGAAGAGGCAAAGATAAATTAGATCTAGCATTTGCCTTAAAGGAGCTCTCTATATAACTGCGATATAAAGCAATATAAGGGCAAATGGTAGGAGTCTTAAAGGAAGTCCAAAGAGAATATGGTATGGTGTAAGGAATATGTAGGATGAAGTCAGAAAGTTTATCTTGTCATGATAAACATCTAACTCTGAGGTTTGAATCTCTTTAATGTTTACATTGTACTCAAATATGCTCTATTCCAACATTGAACCTGAAGTTCAGACAATGTTTTAGTAGAAAAATCTAAAGGGAAGAAACTATCTGGATGAATTAGGTAAGGACAAAGTTTTGAAGGTAGGAAAGTGTGATCAGTTCTCATAGCCAGAAAGATTGGGGAGCATCAAGCCTGGATACAGGCTCTCTCCTCCCTGCCCTCTCTTCTACTTTCACTACTTCAGGAAGTTCCCACTTTCTCCTCCAGTTCTCCCACTGTATTATCTGTAACAAGCCAGCATATTGCCAGGATATTTCCAGTTTTCAACCAGATAATATATTTTTTAAATGTCTTCTTTGCTTTTTACCTCTGGGGTTTTTGGAACAAACTTCAGCTACAGATAAATATTTCTTAGGGCTTTTTGCTCAGGCTCTTCCTCTCTAACCAGCTTGCTGGGAAAAGGTGTATAGACTAAAAGTTTTCTGTGAGATAAATTTCTGTATGCCTCCAGAAAAATGTCTCCTTGGAGAAATCAAACAAATTCAAGGAAATAACAAATCATGGTTTGTTGTATTAAAAAAAAAACAAACTTTATTCAGAAGTGCACCTGTGATAGTTATCAACTTCTTATGTCAAGATAGGGTCTGTCATAAAATTAGCAGCCTTTGACCCGTGAAAACCTCTCTGGGTGGATCCACTGTCTACCTGGTCTCTGTAGTTTGATTAAATGTCAGTTTCATTCTTGATGTAACAGAAAGGACTTTTGTTTAATCTCTAAGGAGATTTCCCAACCTCTCCTCAGAAGGTAGCCAGGGGCCAGTCAGTCCCAAGATTATCCTCTTCTGCCTCAGCCAGGAAGACCCCTCGTGCATGTCTGTGCTTGCCTTTACAGATGGAGAATAACCTGCAAACCCAGCATTGTAATGAATAGAAATTATTGAGCAATGAGGCTATAAATAGGATATTTTAGAACCCAAAGCACATTCAGCCTGCTTCTGTCAGCAAGGACTAAGAAAGGAGGCTTTATTATTATAGCAGAAACAAGTAAACAGGCTTCCCATGACAGTAAAAAGCAATTCATAATATAGTCAATATGCCTGCTGGAGCATAAATCACAGTCAGGGCTGAGCAGCACAGAAAGGACTTTCCCTCATCACAAATATTTAAGTCAAAGAGTACACATGGGCAGCTCATCATGAGACAAAGATACTAGTTACTTGGTACATCCATTTTGATAGTCCTAAAGAGGTTCAAAGTGCCCTTATGTATCCATCAGACAAAGGTAGTTTCTAGTAAATCTCTTTGAACTATAAACCTTGTTTTGTATGATGCTTATTTGTATATCAGAATCTTTGAAAAATTATCAATATTTTAGGGTAACTTTTTTTTATTTCCCATTTTTTGAGCCCATATTAGAGGGCTGGCGGAATAACACCCAGGTTTGGTTTGGCTGTCATGATTGATGATACCACACATGTACCAAAAAGGTATGGGAAGGCTGTTTACTTTTAAAGCAGAGGTTTCTGGGAGAACAGGGGCTCTCTCTCAGGCAGATCTGTAATGGCCTGAGAGAACAGAAGAAAAGGAGACTGGGTTTTCATTGCAGTTTGGAAGTGGGCTGGGGTGGAAGCTCCAACATGGCAGAGGCCCTATAATTTGGGTCTTCTGTCTACACCAGAGGAAGCAGCACCCAGGATTTCTCATCTCCTTATTCAGATATAGGACACAAGGGGCAAAGGAATGGGAGAAGTTTAAATGCTATCAGAAATCACATATCAAAAATGGAGTCAAAATCCCCACTACAATGTTACAGTTGACACAGGTTGCCTTTGCTTTGATCAATGCCCATTTGAGCCTTTTCCTAGATTGGAAGAATTCATCATCATGTGACGCTCTTGTACAGAAGAGGAACTGGCCTTCCAGCCCTCCAGACACAGACCCTCCTAGACACTGGCTTTCTCTGAAGTCTGGATGCTCGTTCTTGGGTACACACAAGCCAAGTTAAACAGGATTCATTCCAGGTACCTCCTAGGCTGCAGGTAATACCCGAGGAAGATAGAAGTAGAAATACCTGCATTAGTAAGCAGCAGTAGTGACTGTGCTAAAAACCTGCTTCCCCTGAATCCTTATTTATAAGCCTGGTTCTCTAGACTTTCCATTCATTTGTAAGCCACATAATCTCTCCCCACAAATTATTTTCCACTTAAACTACACACAGTCACTTGCTATTGTTTGCTGTAAAGAATTCTGATTACAGTGATAAGAGACACACATTCCTGGTAAGGTTAATACTCGTATAGTGTAGATCAAGAAAATAAAGAGTCTAACTTTGGTTTTGCAATAAGTCTGTTGACAAGTAGTTAGATAATTAGAATGACTATATTTTAGAGATGTTTTCTAAAAAGTTTAGAAATAAAAATGATAAGCTACCAATTTTACACTCAACAGTTGAACCATCATTTTGTATTAAAACCATTGACAACGAGTCATAGCAGTCATGAAGAGGAATAACTAGAGGACAACAAGAGGAATGACACAAGTGTCACCGAGAAAACCAAGCACTAGTGTGTGAGACTATTCTGATACAGTTAAATATCAGCTATAACCTAGATCTTGACAATGTGAAACTGAGTTCATAGGTAGTTTGTTGGACAAGAATTATCAAACCCTATCTGTGACACTCTGCTTTTTAAATTCATGTTTTGTTATTATTTCTTATAGAATTCCTAAACTGGAGGCCATAATTATAGCAAAAATGCTTCACATATTTGGTCTTGGATATTGTATTTACTCCTTGTATGCTGCCAGAGGAAATTGTATTTGTTAGCGTATGTTGCAGCAAATTGAATTTAGTCATCTAAGTTGTATTGTATACATCAGTGCTGTGATGATTTTCTCATTATAGATGATTGTGCTAACTGTATGTTCTACGTGCTGATAAATGCCTCCTTAGTCATCGAGCATTATGACCCTTTTCCCAGATTCTTTTCCTGCATCCGAATTTCAGAAACACAAGCTTGCAGTTCTAAAAGACTCATTTACAAAGGCAATAAGAAACTTCTGTCAGTGACAAGAGAAAATAGAAGTCATTGTCATCTAATTGTAATTTGTGAAAAGTCAAACTATTCCATGCATATAAATAAAATTGTTATGGGATTTTTCTGAAACTTAATACTAGTATTTTTTAAAATTTGTATATTTCTATTATTCCAGAGACAAGAGCTAAATTCATCTTGGAGGTAGATGTTTGTGAATTGCTACTCTCTTGGGCCTTTAAATTATCACTGTAAAGTCAAATTCTCATTCTGGAAAGCAGTGTGGATACAGTAATGTAAAAGACTGTAAAGTTGTCATTTCTGTAAATGACTGTTTTGACTAACAACTGTCCACTAGAGATGACATATGCCAGCTTTTTCCCTTGAAACTAGTTACTTCCTCACTGCCTACTTCTTTTTACTTCCTTACTTTAGGGCAATTTTTTGTAAGGTTGGAGTAACCTTGTGACTAAATTCTAACCAACAGGAGATGAAGTCATACTCCAGACCTGATGCATAAAGAACTCTCACATTTGATTTTTCTATGTTCCTTCTCTTTCCTCTGGTCTATGCAGATGGGCACCTGCTCTTGAAAGTCATCTGATGAAGGTGGTAGAGAATCATGGAGTATGTATTCCTCAACTGCTATTGATAGAATCACTCTCCAGCTGTAGCATTCCACTTCAATTTTAATTGAGAGGGAATAAAGAGCTATCATCTTCTGTCTCAACTTGAGGGGAGGTCTCTACATACAGGGTACAGTGAAAAATGGGGAGGGGCATGGCCAATGAGGCAAATAAGTGAAGGAATATGCCCTGGGTAGTATAGGTGCAGTGATGAATAGTGCCCAGCTGAAAAGAGTCTCTTCTACTTTGTCAGTCTGTCTTTTAAATGACCATTGAGAGAAAGACCTTGCTTTTACTGTCTTGGCATAAGGGATGAAGGACAGAAGGAAATGTCAGGATAACAGTAGTGATTCACATGAAGAGGTAGTCTACAAAGATAAAAATGTTTGTGGCAAATGAAAGAATTCCCTGGGAAATCTTAATAAAATATAGACAGAAGCATGAAAACACCTGCAACTATGTGAGTTGGTCTCTGAAAAAGGATGTGTTAAGAAGAAGGTGGCTCCAGAAGGGTGGAAGAAACTGGGATCTCTGCATTGTACAGGACAACTGTATAGCTGCACAATGCATTAGCAGTATGGAGCACCATGCTAACTGGCCTGATGTAGCCATGGACTCCTGCCCAATTATTTGTGCAGTAGAAACAGCCCCCACACAGAAGTCACATTTTTCAGCTTCTAAGTTCAAAAAAGGCATCAATCTGATATGATTTAGATGTGATTTGCTCAGATTTACCAATAGGGACATCATTTTCTTTCTGGCCCAAGTAAGCTAGTGAACCCTGAGTTCTAGTTAGATACATAGAGAAGAACAGAGAAGAAAGAAGAAAAGGAAGCTGTCATAAAGGAATGACTTACCCTATCTGCCTTTCCTGTACAATTAGAAGTGACTGAAAACATTTGAGGAGATCCTATAAATTTGTTAACTTCTAGAGTAGAGAAGTGAGAATTCTATTTCCCTTATAGCATGCTCTTAGTTCAGTTTTTTTTTTTTTTTTTTGAATGGAGGAGGGTGTTATTTATTGGTTTTAACTGTTGAGATTAACAAATACTCTGGCATCATTGCCCTTATGCTAACAGAAAATAGAGCTGGTGATAAGCAAATCTTGGCATTTGAGGGCCCTAGGACCAGTATTGTATGACTTTCCTATTAATGAGACACAGGAAGAGGGCCACTGTAGACAAGAGCATAGGTTTTTGTGAAGAGAAAGCCTTTTGACCTACCTGGGATGTCAGTGACCTGGCTGGAGAAGAATCCACATCAGAATACATAGTAGCTTACCCACTCTGGGGACTGAAAGAAGACATGACTACAAATTACTAACAGTAGCTGACATACTGATAACTGTAGAGATACAAAGTATCTAATAACTGAGTACCTGTGTCCATAACTGCACCTGTCAATTCGCAGCCTTTTGAAGCAAACACTGATTTTCCCAGGGACAAAACACATTCTCGACCAGGACAACATCAATGAGTAAGAGAGAAAACCAATATATAAGGTCATCCTTCTCTAGTATTATCATCACTGGCTATTTCCAAAGCCCTTCAAGAACCCAGATTAGGGTTTAAGTAGATTCAGGGAAAGAAAGGACTTAGAGGGAACTCAGACTGAACCATAAACTAAAAACAACTGAGATATTATTGAATGAACTTTTAAAATAAACCTAGACATTATTTCATTAACTTTTAAGAAAAATGAGGAAGGGGTTAGGTGTTGCTCTTTTGGAATCTAGAATTTGGCTTTGAGACAAAGGTCAAACTTCCTATTGAAAGGTAGAGCTTATAGAGAAGGGAGATATATTTAACAAAGTTCTCTGAAGATGGGAAATTTTCTAAAACTTCAGGTGAGAGTCAAATTGTAAGTGAGGAGCATATGCTGGGAGTTAAATAAAGTGAATCAGTTCTGTAAATATACAGATGAATTGCATTTAATATTCTTTAAAATCCTTCCTGTTCCCTTAAAACTCATCTTAGGCATCATCATGAAGTTGCCCTGAGTTACTTACTTAAATATTATTTCCTAATCAGAAGTTCTACACTGGACATCGCATGCTGGACAAGATAATAGAATACTCCTTAACTTCTTAAAGTGCCAAAATGGTTAAAATGGATTAGAAACTTGAGTGGGGGTGAAAGGGGAAGGTTAAAGTAGGCAGTTTTTCTTAATCCCAAATTTATTTGACTAGAGGACCCATATTTCTCAAGAACTCTGGCTAACCTCTGTGGAAGTCTAGAGCTCCATGTCATATAGCTTGGAAAGTATTGATAACTCTCAGATTCCCAAGGGAAAGAATAAATCCAAAAGCTTGATTGCAGCAGTTCCCAAAGAATGTTACTTAGGATTGTATTCATGGATAGCAGTCCTCTGCAAAAGGATTCACTGCTTAAATAGGTCTGGGAAAAACCACCCCTACAAAAAGTTATTTGCCTTTTATCCCCCTAAATGAGTTAATCTGTATCATTTTACCTTATATTTACTCACAGCATTACTTCATATCAGAGAACGGTTTTTTAATATTTGCTGGTGTTACATAACCACAAACATCTGCAAAAGTCAATTCAACTCTATCTCATCTATATCAACACCAAGTCAGGTGATGAGCACAGCCCACATTTTAAGTGAAATAATTTGTTTCTTCTAGCAGCAGGAGAGATTTTCCATAGGAGTCATTCCTATAGCTCCTCTCCCTCAAAAACATTTTGAATGCAGATGGTGCTTAATACATGTTTGTGAAATAAAAGAATAAAATCTTACATGGAAAAGAGATCTACTCTCTCCATGACCCTGATAATGGCTAGGGTCATAATGGTTTCCAGAATCCTTCCATTCAGAACCCACCCTAATTATTTTTAAAAGCTAAACAATATGGTCTGCCCCTTCTCATGAGGTATGCATTCCACATTTAACTGGGGCAAAAGAACAGAACACTTTGAGATGTCCCAAGGCTAAAATTAAACTTGTGGAATATTGTTTAAGCCTGGGTTAGTATGCAGAGATTTTGCATTGAGGACTGGCAGCAATACCTTTGCCATGTAGCAAATTGATCCCTGGCCCAGTGAACAGATGTTACTAGAAGGCTGTGTGCAGCAAAGGAATGTCTCTGGCTTTTGACTGCATCCATGGTATCTTTAACAGGGAGTTAAAGAAGCTGATGTTAGTGTTACCATTATCTGCTTCATAAATGTCTGCATCCTGTATTAAGAAAGCTACTCTACTTAACATGATAAACTTTGACAAGTAAAACTTTATCACCTCTTGGTGTAATGTTTTCTCTTTATGAAATTATTTTTATTGATTTAGTTCCCCCTAATGCCTTTCCTTTCCTGAGTCCTCTTGAACCCACATCGAGGTTCTTAAAAGGCTTTGGGAAAAGTGTAGTGATGATACTAGAAAGGGAAGAGACTTAGTTATTAGTGTCATCTCTTTTTTAAAAAATTAAAAATTTTAGACACTGGTTTACATCATTGTTTGTATCTGGAAGTATAGAACCCCACCCTCCCTATTCCCATGTCCAATGATACTACTTTTTCATTCCACTATTCAAATAAATCTGTAAAAAAAAAAAATTAGAGCAGTTCACTGCATAGGTCTCAGAATTGAAACTTGCACAGAAGTCAAAATAACCCCAAGTGTGCATGATTCCTGGTATTTTTCAAGTTGCTGTGAGGGAAAGAGGGGACAGGGTTGGTCAATTCATTCATAAATACATTTGTTTTTCACACAGTCACATTTAGTCAGTGTCCATTGTGCCTCAAGAATTTCTAAGTTGACTCCTTTATATACATCTGTGTGACTCATGCAAATCTCGGACACACTTGGAATTATACTGCCAGTTGTATTTCTGCTTTAACCTTTGTACCCTAACTTTTTGCTATTCTCATTTTGACTTAGTAGCTCAGCTTCCACTCTTCTTGTAACCAGTTAGTTTCCACATCAACAGGTTTTCTCTGAGAAATGGGCCAAAAGAAGATTAAAAATAATAAAATGACATATTTTAGTGAATGAGCTGACTTCATTTTGGAGACTGACAAATCTAAAGGCTGTCTGACAGGCTGGAATTCCAGGCAAGAGCAGGTAGTGCAGTCTGCAGTCTGAACGTTGCAGAGCAGTTCACAGCAAGTGGGTAACTCAAGATTTCTATTTCAAAACAGAGTTCCTTCTCCATATAATCAGTTTCTGCACTTAGGGCTTTCAACTGGTTGGACGGGGTGCAAAAACATAATCAAGGTCAATCTCCTTTACTTATAACTCTAAAATATCTTCACAACAATATCCTGACTAGAGTTGATCAATCAACTGGATACTACAGCCTAGTCAAGTTGAGACATAACACTCAACCATCACAGTTAGATGTCCTGGACTTTGTCTTACTTTCTCTTGGTGATAATGTAGAACATGACTTTCAGTTTTTGCACACTGGAGTCACATCATCAAGTTATCTCTTACATCAGGTTAGGAGGTCAAGAAAGAATCTGAAAATGGCAGTGCATATGTAAAAGGGACTTGGACCTAATCCTCATGGAGTTTATGATGTAGGTGAAAAAAAAAGAAAACCTCATGTAGAATAACTATTCAACTATAAGGCCTAAGAGTCTACAATTGGTAAATATATGAAAAATGCTAAAGAAGTATAGGAAGGGCTAGTTCCATTTTCAAAAGGAAGGTGAATGGAAATATACTTATTTAAGTTGAATTCAACAATTCAAATTGAAAAGATATATCTTGAAGATGAATGCAATTGCTTCATGGAGAGAAATGGCAAGAAAATTCCCAGACAGAGGAGGGTGAAAGAGAAGGACTTTAGCTGCCATAATTAGTGTCACATTACTCCATAGGTGATAAAAACTTCACACAGAATAAAGATAGTCAAAAGGCTCCCAAATACATGGCAGAAACCATCTCAAAAAGATGATATTTGGAGATACATGGATAAACAGTCTTAAAAAGATGATATGGCAAAGAACTAGACAACCACATCAGAAGTCTGCCCCATTTGATTTTCTGGAATGAACTTTATCAAGGCAACATCATAATCAGATATTAGCATCAGCTAGCACCTTCTCACAGGAGCCCTGTTCTCCTTCCTCAGGAGGTCAAAGGCACCTCACCCTATTTGTAGCTTGTCATCTACTGGGAATTGCAGCTTCACCTGATCTACAGCAGACCCACAGCCTCATTAACATTATGTGCAAATGCCTTGGGATTTATATGGCTGATATAACCTTTGTGACTGCCCATGAGGTGAGCTTGAGTTTCTGAGTTGCCCCTGACTCACCCATCTCCTATGAAATCTTTAGTTAATCAACTCAGTCTGTAGAAAGGAAGGTGACTTTGCTTTTCAATTAAAAAAAAAGAAGGGGGGCTTTATTCACCCCGTGACCCTGCTGATATAGCTTAGAATGAAATTAATTGTAATTTTCTCAGATAGATGTGGTTATATAACTCAAGAAAATATTAACAACTTTTCCTGAGATGAAGTAGAGCCTGGAGGCTAGAACAATGGTTAATGTCAAGTGAGGTCTTATGTTGCCAATTTCAGGAGCCATCATACAGCATTTCTGATAATGTGAGCTTCAGGAAACTGACCTCAGGGGCCAAGTATACATGGAGTCATGTATCTGGGGAAGGGAGGGAGCCACTCTTACCTAACCTGCTCCATTTGCTCTGGAGTTCAGAATATAAACTAGGTATTTGCTCATTAAATCCTAAACTAAGGATGGAAAAATTCTGAGTCACTGAGTTGCGTTAAGACTTCAATGTCACTTCTCAATTTTTTAAGACCCCAGAATGCATCAAGTAATGTAATATGTAATAACAAAAGTAAAGATAAAACATACAGTATCAATAGATGTTGATAAAGCAATCAGTAAGATTCAATACCCATATATGACAAAAACTTTCAAGGTGAGAGTAGAGGGAAACTACCTCAATAGAATAAAGGCTATATGTCATAAACCAACAGCAAATATAATACTCACTGGTGAAAAACAAAGTTTTCCCCATAAGATCCAACACAAGACAGGATATCTATTGATATCACTTTTATTTTAACTTAGAATTAGCATTCCTGGCCAATGTTACCAGATAAACACAGGATATAAAGGATATCCAAATAGGAATCACTATTTGAAGACACAATGATAGTATATGTAGTATATTCTATAGACTCTGTGAAAATGTTATTAGAAATAAATACGGCAAAGTGACAGGCTACAAATTCAACATTTAAAAATCCATAGCTTTTTCTATATACAAACAATGGACAAGAAGTAAAAGATATTAAGACAATAGCTTCATTTAAAGTGGCCTCAAAAAAAGACAAAAGAAAACTTGGTAGCAACTTAACAAAGGAGGTAAAAGACATCCACAAGAACTACAAGATGTTATAAAAGAATTTAGACACTGACTTAAGGATATCACATGGTCATGGATGGGAAGAACCAATATAATAAAAAAAAAAAAAAAAGCCACCCTCTTGCCTAAAATGATACACAAATTTTACACAATTGCCATCAAAATCCCCCCACAGGTACAGCTAGTGGACACAGAGATAGCAACTTAAGTTGAGTCACTTGACCTTCCTTGGCTGGAGCTGAGTGGTCAGTTTCCATGGCCATCTCAACCACCAACAGTTCTCAAGATTTCACATTCCTCAGTTCCAACCACTGGAATAATGCTGATGCTTTTTCCTTAATTTTTGGTTAAAGTAATCCAGGGGGAGGATGTGGTGGCCCCGTTTGTTTGGGTGTTGCCAACAACACTGTCTGACCAGCTTTGTGCAGAGAGGTACAGAGTGGCCACAGGCAGGGCAGAGGGCACCTGCATTCCCAGAGGCGGATACCTTGTGAGCCAGGCAGTTACCAGTGTTGAGAGGGCAAGGTGGTTGATGGAATGTGCGAGCTCGCCACTCACTGCCTAGCACATCGAACATGTTTGATGGGGCCGGGCTTGAGAAGCTATGCCTGTGTCCGTCATCCATAAAGCCTACTAAGTTCCCGGTTCAGGATAGACTCCTCTAGAAGCAGAGCATATTCCCTTATTAGACTGAGCCATCTATGAGTTTGAAATAAGAAAATACGGTTAAACTTAGAAGAGAGCTGGGTCTAACAAAAGATGTGTCAACTATCAGTATAAATGTTTCTATTAAAATTAGTAAGATGTAAACCTGTTTACATTGCTAGATTTTATGTTCCTTACAAGCAGAAGTAGTTTCCTGGATATTTTAGTACTCTGCACTGCACAGTCAGTTTCCCAACAAATGCCTGGTGAATTGAATCAAATCGACTTTCAAGATTGCTCTGAGGATAAAACCCCTGAAATGCTGGCAAGTCCCCATATGACGACCACGTGTGAACTTTTGTTCCGTAGTCAGATCTTAATTATCCACGTGCAGAGTCTGTAGTTTTCGGATTAGCCATAGCACATGTTTAATCCCCTGTCACCAAAATGCTTCAGGGACTCTACCCTAAATTGAGATAAGTTAGGAAAGGAAAAGTAATTTTAGTAATTAGCCCATGCAGAACATTATCAAAAGGTTAATTTTCTACTCTCAAAAGCATGCAATGCAGACAGAAATGATTTGTATATTATCCACACTTTTCTCTCCCTTGTATTAGCATGAACAGCTGAGTCTTTCCTGTAACTATCAGCTATTGTTTAATCAGTGAAAATGTTAGAAATTATGATCTCTAGGTGGTAGGAGTAGAAGCAGTTTTTTTTTCTAATTCTTTCCATATATACATAGAATGATTTTTAAGATTGAGATGTTCTTTTCATATAACAAGTTCCCTTCTCCCTCTTACCTATATAAACATTGTTCAATTGTATCAGGATAAATTTCATGGTACTCAAACATTCCAGATAAATTAAAATTAAATCAATCATGATGTGAATTTAATGTTTTACCTTTTCTGAGTCTCATAACTCTCATCTGGAAAGTGGAATAAGATAATGAACTAAAAAGTCTGGCATGGGAAATACATATCATACAGTATAATACATATGTAATATTCATACATGTTTCCTTTTTTAAACTAAGTTTTTGTGATTGCAAATAGCATATACCTCTATAGAGGAAACCTACAAATGTCAGTCATGACACTGATTTAAACTGGTGCAGTTTCTGACTCTTTAAATAAGGAATATCTTTGAGACACTTGTCAAAAGGAAAAAAGATTGTCCAATATCTACTCAACTCCATCCGGTCTTTTCCATGTTAGTCATTTTATTATCGCTGACATATAAAAAGCTGCCCATACTTAATGTACACAATGTGATGAATTCGGAGATAATTATGCTTCTATGAAACCATCACCACAACCTAGAAACCTATTCATCACCTCCAGAAGATTTCTCCTGCCCACTTTATGTTTTCTGAAGCGAACAAAAGTAGCCCTCTAAGATTTGTAGATTTGGAGTGCTGTGGAGAACAGCAATTTTGTCTGTATGGAGGCTAATAATGAAAGACTGGTGAGAAAATACCCTAGATCAGAGAATTGCTTTATGCACTACAAAAGTGCCAAGATATTCAACAAGAGGAAATCAGAGAATTTTACAAAACAGCAGCTTCCAACAATAATAACAATGATGGCAACATTCGACCTGACCATTCATCGAATGGTTGCTGCCCATGACACAGTGAGGTAAGCATCTTACATGCTTTTCTGTTTCACAAGAGCTCAATGAAGTATCTACTTGCATGCCCTTTTGCGAATGAAAAAGCCAAAGTTTCGAAAGGTTAAATGACATCCCTAGGTTTAAACAGTAAATGTCAGATCCAGACTTGTTTGGTTCAGAAACAGTACAGCACAGCACAGCACAAGTAGTGTGGGTTAAGAAACTGTAGGCCTTGAACATCTAATAAATTTTCACTAGCTTAGAAGAAAGATATGGCAAATTATATCTCACACTGGAAAAGAGGTGTTTTGTATGAAGTATGTGATATATACCTGCAGTAACTGTTCATGATGAAGGTATAATTAAAGAGATTGCAAATATCTCTTTGAGGAAGAAATTATAGTTATGTGTATTCAGGCTGAGGGAGAAATCTGGTAGGATATGAAATCCAAAGGACCTGGGTGGGGGCTACAGTTGTGATATCTATTTCTGCTTAGTTTATCAGAAGTGGCTCAAGTGGGTCAATATACATTTTCTGGGACTACCACAAGAAATGTCACAGAATAGCCAACCTCAAACAAAAGAAATTTATTTTCACACCATCTGGAGGCTGAAGTTATGGCTGAGGTGCCAGCAGGCCTTGTTTGAGCTGAGGGTGATAGCAGAATTGTTTCAGGCCTTTCTCACTGACTTGCACGGAACCACCTTCTCACTGCTTTGTTCCCATAATAGTCTCCTGTGGTCCTACCTCTTTTCATAGGGTACTAGTCGTATTGCATGTGAGCCCCACCCTAATAGACTCATTTAATGCAGTCACCTATTTAAAGAGGCTGTACTGACATTCTGAAGTATTGAGGATTGGGACTTTGGCATCTGAGCTTGAAGAGTACAGTTCAGTCCATAACATTGTCTGAGAAAAATAAGGGAAGGGGACACTAGGCCCATGTGCTGAACAATTCCAGTTGTGCGATGAGACTGTTGTAGATGGGCACCATCGCACGGGGTTGCCTCCCACCTATGTATTATAAGTCTACTGTGAGCAGATGCTCTCTGTCAAACCGAACATCTCCCAACACTTTAAGCAAGGGGCACATCACAGGGTGAGAGCAAGGTAATGACACTGTGATGCCTTTTGCTGTAGCCTTTCCTTCATCACTTTAGCATGAACCACAGACCATGGAGGGTTATTTGTGTTCGAAGAGTAGAGTGACTAAAAAAGAATATTCTCAACAGAGAGAAAGGCAGATTGACACCATTCCAGGACTGCAAAGGCTGGCAAAAGGTCCTGACAACATTCTTGACTCTTACGCACACAACAATCTGCGATGTTGTTTGGATTCTGTATCTTCCCTTCCTGATTCTCTTCTGCCCTGAGCTTTGCCAAGATGGAGGCAGGAATCAGTGTAGTAGCCCACCCAGGTGGCTCAGGTGGATCTCAGCTGGTATGCACGGGCTTCTCCCCTCCCCTCTTCTTTGCCTCTTTTGTAAGCTACTGCTATACAGAACAGCCAGGGAGGATAAGGGGAACTTATATAGATTGGCTTCCTAATTGAATTCAACTTCTTAAAAGTATGTCAAGAACACTGGATAAGGATGGAAGGAATATATAAAAGGTAATCTTTATCAGGGTCTTCTGAAAGCCCAGTGAGCACACTCCATCAATAAAGCAAGTATGGGTAAACTGAGGTAGACTTGTAACTCAGTGGAGCATGGATTGTTGGTCCAGTTACTACAGATCGTGAAACTAGTCCAACAGCATCACTTGTACAGTTTTGTGTTCCTGGGCGAAAACAGGCTATGTACAGAATCTCAGTAAATTGGTAAGTTAAGACATTCCCGGAGCAGCACTTCTACCTGACAGCACACAATTTAGAGGCTGCCACCTTCCTGTCCCCTTTCCAGATAACCTGCAGGCTGCCCCTGCATTGTAAATAAGCAGTGCCCAGTGACTGAAGTGACTGGCAAATCTGCATCCGGATCTACAAACATGTGTCCTTTGGAAGACTCCCAAGACTCGAGCCAATGAAAAGAATAAAGCACTAGCATGTAACACCTGAAAGGTGTTGGGCAAGTGCCTGGCTCAATGTAAGTCCATAATTGTTAGCTTGGGTTACCATCATGCTAGGTTCCCACACTTCCATCCTGTCTTCCCACCACCACAGGGCATCAAGACGTAGGATTCTACCGGACATCAATACTTAAGACATTTAAAATTAACCACTGCCCTCTATGATAACACCTCCTGTGAGTGCATATGTGGTTGGATCAGGATTTAAGCCTAGGTAACTTAACATTTAAATTCGCAAGTCTGCTCATTTGCCTAGGTTGACTGTCCAGCGTCAGTTTCCTCATCCCCTAACTTCTCCGAACCTACTCTATCCCTTCCCATCCTTTTTATCCCTCAGTGTGGGGGAGCTCAGAAAGTACAAAGGAGGATGTGTTAAGTGGCAAACAAATGGTACCGACAAGTTTCTCAGCGAGAGAAAAAGAAATGTGTTCTTTTAAGCCACAGTTCTGTTTTCTACAGGGATTCCTCGGGTGTACAAGAAATTTCTTTCATTCCTGAGCTTTCCATCAGCTTCTGATTTTCAAACGTGTTCTCAGCAGATTGTCACAGAACAAGAAATTTGACTAACCAGACAAAGCAGAGGCACCAGTGCTCTTTTCACATTCTTGGGGAGCATCAGTTTGCCTGACATGGGGTGCGAACAGTCATGAGGAAAAAAAGAAAAATAGTTTAAAGGAGGGGGATGATAGACTCCAAAGGGAAGAGCAAAGGGTCTTGAATGAGAGAGCGAAGAAATTCCTCCCCAGGCTGGTTGTGTCTGGCTGTGACAGTGCAGGTATGAGCCGATAAGAGCAAGAGCGCAGCTGCGAGCAATGTGAATAAGTAGAATTGGAGTCCAGCCCTGTTTCTTTCATTAATTAGGTTGGTGACTTTGACTAAGACCCTCACCGTCTTTAAAGCTAAATTCCTTCATTCTCAAATAAATGTGATAATGACTGCTATGAAGACCAACACGTGAAAAGGAGGTGAGAAAATTTTAACTCATCCTGGACTCCACAAGAAAGTACTGTACTCCAAATACAGTCAGTCTCTCTGGTCTTAGACAGGGAAGAGGACCTGGCAAGTGACTGTGCCTTGTTGCTTTACTCCCCATGGCCAAAGTGAACCTAATAATGTTTCTTTCCTGACAGTGGAAGTATTTCAAATATCTTCGAAATACCTTCTGTATGTTCTCTGAAGATAGTAGTTGCATTCTTACTGCATATCGGCTTCCCAACCATAGATAAGTTACTAAGACTCCTCAAACCCTCTTTCAACTTTTATTTTAAATGAGCGTAAAGACAGCAAGTCAGTAAAATTTAATGATTTAATCAAGATATAAGGGAAAATAATCTGGAAAAACATACTCAGCAAACCACGGAATATATACATATATAACATATATGTACACATATATACATACATACATTATAACCTGTATCCCTTTAAAATATCACCAAAAATGATTGTTTCTATCAATGTACAGATGAGAAACTACAATTCAAAGATTTAAACACCTTGCAAAAAATCATATGGGTAGTAGAATATGGTTTTGATTCCAAATATTCTTACTATAGCATGTGAATTTCTAATCATTGTGCAGGTTAGAAAAAACTATCTCAAACCTCCTGCATCTCATGAGCCAGAGAGACCCAAATGATATGTCTTGGGTAAAGGGCTGCTGTTCTCAGGCAAAGTTTCTGTGCTGGATTTGGACTACTTCTGAGATAGTGCAAGGATATGTCTAAAGTTTCAAGCCCAGAAAAGGCAGGGTAATTTTGGTAAGGGCAGCACTGCTGAGGGTATGGGGTACTTCATGATTACAGCAGCATAAATTTAATGGGGAGTTAGTTCCTTGAGCTGTAGATGGTAATGACAAAAATTAATTACTCAACAAAATATCTGGACTCTCAAAATATATCCCTTTGTCGGGGCTTTAATAAACCTCAATGCACACACAGCCAAAGAACCTGAGTGTAGAACCTGAGTATGGGCATTTACGTTTACTTTCTAGGGCAGGGAAACGAATTCATAACTGATATAGAACCTAGCCTCAAACATCTTTGAAGTCTGGCAAGAGGATATGGGCAGTCACAGAGCCCATCACTTGGGGAGGAAATAAAGTTGTTCTCTACCTGTGGCACATTTCCTTTTCATCCATAGCCTCTAAGCTTAAATAGCCTTGCCCCCAAATAAACCACAAGAACAAGCCCACATACCAAAGGACACTAATAGCAGACATACCTAGAAGCCCAAACTGAACTGAATGAACAAGTGCTGCTGTCAAAGTCGGCCTGTTAAGCCTGGAATGAGCCCTGTTACTTGAGTGGGTAGATGCCACTATAACCAAGGATTATGACAAATCAGGTAAATATGATAATATTTAACCTAAGAAAACTCCAACAACTGATCCTAAAGAAATATAGGTTGAGGAACTGTCAAAGAATGCAGAATCAGCTGCATGAAATACAGAAAATGAAAATTAGAAAGAAAATATATAATCAAAATGAGAAATTTGACAAGGAAATGGCAAGTATCAAATACAACAATAACAACCAGAAATTCTAGAGTTAAAAATTGTAATAACTGAAGAATTCAATAGAGAGTTTTGCAAGTCGATTTAATCAGGGAGAAGAATTAGCAATAAGAAACTGTTCAGTAGGAAAAAATGAGTAAATATATTCTACAGGTATTATGGGATAACGAAAACAATATCCGTAAAATGATAATTGCAAATGGAGAAGGGAAAGGAACAAAAATATATTTAAAGTTAAAGAAAATATATATAAATATACAAGTAGCAATTTATACATTTAGGTTTGAAAATATATTTAAACCCAAGAACTTCACAAACCTGTGGGGAAAAATTGACACTCAGATCCAGGAGACCCCAAATTTAAGGAGGGCTACGTGGAGACATTGCTATTACCAAAAGTCAGAGAAAAAAGAATTTTCAGAGCAATAAGGCAAGAAAGAAGTAACATACAAAGGAACCCCCACAGGATTTTCTGGAAACTTCTCAACAGAAAGTTATCAGGACAGAAGAGAATGGGATGACATTCAAAATACAGAAAGAAATTTACTGCCAACCAAGAAGCCTTAATACCAAATAAAGCTTTAATTAAAAAAAAAAAAAGAATAAAGCCTTTCTCAAAGAGTCAAAAGTTGAAGGAATTCATTATTACCAGATTTACCTTACAGAAATATAAACAAATTCAACAGAAAGTGAAAGATTACTAATTTAAAAAATTAAAAAAAAAGTTTTTATAAACCTCATGGGTAATGGTAAACACAGAGTCAGTTATTTTACAATATAGTAACAAGTTATGAAGTTCACAATTCTAGTTTAAAAGTAAAATTATCATAGCAAAAATGGCCAAAATTATAATAGTTATTAATTAAATAATACATATTCATGTCAATTTTAACAGCAGCATTTTAAAATATGAGAGGGAAAATAAAAGTAAAAACTACAAATTCTGCTGAAGTTATTAGTTTAATATTGGATGTTATAATTTTAAAATATTTTGACTAAGCCTCACAATAACCACAAGAGAAAATTCTGTAGTAGTTACACAAAAGTACATGATAGAGATATCAAAGCATTCTGATACCATAGGCATAGAAAAACAAAAACTTAGGCTGCAGAATAAGAAAAAAGAACAATGGATCTAAAAGACAAATGGAAAATAATTAGCAAAATGACAACAACACATTCTTACCTATCAATTACTTTAAACTGAAATAATTAAGTTCTCCGATTAAAAGATGTAGAAAGGCTGAAAGGATTTTTTAAAAAGATTCAACAACATCCCACCTACAAGAGTCTCACTTTCATCTTAAAGAATCATATAAACTGAAGAGATAAAAACATTTCGAGCAAATGTTAACTGCAAAAAGAAAAACAAACAGTGATAGCTACACTTATCTGACAAAATACTTTTAAAAATGTAGAAAAATTATCAATGATAAAAGGATTGATAAACAAGCTGTAATAACTGTCAATATTTATACACTCAACTGGAGCAACAAGAAATATAAAGCAAAAACAGGGCTAAATAAAAAACAAACGGTAATAAAATAATATTTGAAGTCTTTAATACAGCCATCTTAGCAATAGATGGATCACCCAGACAGAATCATTAAGGAAACAAAGGATTTGAACAACACTAAGGTCAAATAGACATGTACAAATATTCTAACAATAGCAGGGACATATTCTTCAAGTGCATATGGAGTAGTTTTTATAATAGACCATATGTCAGATATTAGCAAATCCGAGACTAAAATCAAGTAATATCTCTGAGCACAATGATATGGAACTAGAAACCAATAAAATGAATACTGGAAAATTTGTGAACACATGGAAACTAAAATCTCTCTATAATGACTTATGGATCAAAGAAAAGGTTAAAGAGAAAAATGTCTTCAGATGAATCAAATGAAAAGGAAACATACTAAAACTTATGGGATGCAGCAAAGAGCAGTTCTAAGAGGAAAGTTCGTAGTAATAAATGCACACAGTGGAAGTAAGATCCCAACTCCAAACCTACACCTTAAAGAACTAGAAAAGAAATAAGCCAAATCCAAAGTTAACAGGAAAAAGGAATAAGATTAAAGATGAAATAGAATGGAAAAGCAATAGAAATGATAAGGCAAATTCAGAATTGGTTTCTTGGAAAGAATTATGATTAAAAATACTTAGGAAGACAAATCAAAGAATAAGGAAACAGGAGTCAAGTTTTTTATCTAAAAAAGGAAATTATGTATGAAAAGATGTTACAACTAATGCCACAGAAATACAAATTATCACAAGAAGTTGATAAACTGTATAATGGAAGAAATGAAAAAATTCTTAGAAACATACAATTTACCGAGACTGGTTTGAAAAGAAACAGGCAATATGAATATACCAATTACTAGAAAACAGATTGAATCCATAATCAAAAATCACTCAATGAAATCAAGCCAGGAATAGGTCTTCACTGGTGATTTCTAGTAAATATCTAAATAATTAACACCAATTCTCCTCAAACTCTTACAAACAGTGAAGATTCTGTTAACAAAACATTTTTTATCCTGATAACAAAACATTTTTTTCAAAGGAAACTACTAGAAAAGAAAATTACAAGTCAATATCCCTGATTACTATAGATGCGAAAATTTACAATAAAATACTAGCAAACAATTTGGCAGCATGTTAAAAGATTGTTCAACATAATTAACTGGGATTTGGCTATTTATACAAGGATGGTTCGATAGATATAAATCAGTGTGCTACATCACATTAATAGATTAAATAGCTTTTGCATAAAATCATGTTAGTAGACACTGAAAGTGTTGACAAAATTTAGCATCCATTCATGACTATATATATATATACATATATAATGCATATATATATAGTCTTAAATTGGCATAGAAGAAACATACCTCAACATAGTAGAGGCCATCGACAACAAGATGGAGCTAACAACACACTCGGTGCTGAGGACTGAAAGCTTTTTTGCTATTATTAGGAACAAGACAGGGTGCCCACTGCACCACTCCCTCTCAACACGGTGCTAGAAGTACTAAGCAGAGCTGTCAGGCAATAAATCAAAAGTATTAAAAAGTGAAAAGAAATTGTAAAATAGTCTCTATTTGCAGATGAGTTTTTATTTTATATAGAAAAATCCTATAGTCAATTCAGAAAAGTCACAGTATACAAAAGGGAAACAGAAATCAGTAGCATTGTATGTTTCCATACAAAAATTCAATTTCTGAAAAATAAATTCCTCTCATTTACACTGAAGCCGTCAGAATCAAATGCATCAACATAATCCAGGATTAAACTTAATTAAGGTAATATATCAGTGCCCTGAAAACAACAAGATATTTGACAAATAAAACAGACGAAATAAATGGAAAGAGATTTGTCTTCAAGGAATTAAAAATTAATAGTGTAAAAATCTTTACAAACTCAACACAAAATTTAAGATTTCAATGTCATTCTTTATAGAAGTAGAAAAAACACAGCAAAAATCTCATTTTAAATAAAATTTTGTGCTAAAATAGAGTCTGGATAACCAAAGAAATTCTGAGAAAGAACAAAGTAGGACATATTACACTTCCTGATTTCTATCTACCCTAAAAAGTTAGTCACCAAGACAGTATGATATCAGCATATAGACAGATTCGTAGGCCACTGCAACAGAAGTGAGAGCTAAAAAAAAAAAAAAAAAAAAGGAAATATAACAAAGCATGTATGGTCCACCCTATACTTGGCAAGGGAGTCAAGAATAATCAATGGATTATATATATTACATCATTGCACTCCCTGGGGACTATATACACACACACATACACACATACTATACATATAACATATATATAAAACATACACACAAATATATATACAAAAATTTGTAAACAAAAAATGATTAGTCAATAATGAAATAATCAATAGAGAAAGAACAGTCTCTTCACTTAATGGTACTGGAGAGAATAGATTCACATGTAAAAGAATAAAACTGGGCCCATATATTATACCACCCACAAAATAATTAACTCAAATATGTACTAAATACATAAATGTAGCACTTGGAAACATGAAACTCCTAGAAGAAAAGAGGAATAAAATTCCCTGACATGTTTATAAAAACTGTGACATCTTAAAGCACAAGCAAAAAAAAAACAATATGAAGCAATGGGACTACATCAAACTCAAACATTTCTACACCATCAACGTGAAAAGAAAACCTACAGAATGTGAAGAAAGTGTTTGCAAATCATATATCTAGAACATAAAAATAGCTCATACAACTCACAAGCAAAAACCCAAATAACCCAATTAAAAAAACAGGCAAAGGACCTGAACAGACATTTCTCCAAGGAAGGAAAGCAAAAAAGACTAATAGGGACATGAATATATGCTCAGTGGACTAGTTATTAGGAAAATGCAAATTCAAACCACAGTGACATCTCACCTTAGTCCTGTAAGAATGACTAGCATTGAGAAGACAAGATACATCAAATGCTGGTGTGAATATGGGGAAAAGGGAACCCTAATCTCCTGGTGTTATTGATGGGATTGAAAATTCATTTTACCCATTTCTGGGAACCATTAGGTGAGAACCTGATAATTTCAAATGTAACTGTGTATGATCCCACAGCTCTACTTCTGATAATACATCCAAAGTCATTAAAAACACCAACATGTAAAATTATCAGAATTCCTATTATCTTAGCTGTCTTATTTACAATAGCCAAGGCAATAACTTGTGGCCATCATGTGGATACATATATGATATATATATATAATTATGATGACATATTAACTATGTGTCTAATCAAAATATGAATATATTATACTCTATATTAAAATATGATACATCATATATATATGGTATTATTATGTATTAATGCAGCAATTACATTATTCAGGTAATATTTAGCCATCATCAAAAAAGAGAAAATCAGACATAGAAAGATAAGAACTCTATGATCTTATTTATATGTGGACCTTAAGAAACAGAAAACAAGTGAAAGAACAATCTCAGAAAAAGAGAGAGCAGACTTGGGGCTGCCAGAGGAGAGGGGGAAAATTGAGGGAAGGTGATCTCAAGTACCAGCAGCCAGTTGTAAAATAAATAGCAGGGTAGCACTGCACGGCACCATGACTCTAACTGACACTGCCTATGACACAGCAAAGAGTTCTTAAGGGAAAGGAGAACATTCATCTGTTTTCCTTTTCATGTCTCTATGAGAAGATGGATGTTAGCTGACTGTGGTAATCAATTCACGATATATGTAAATCAGTCACTATGTTGTACACCTTAAACCTACCTGGTGATATATGTGAATTATTTCCTAGTAAAACTGGAGAAAAGTAGGAAGCCCTGAGACAGGTAAAAAACAAGCTATTTCTGGGGATTATCTAAGAAAGGAAGGGATGAGAATTTCAGAGTAAAACTTTTGTGAAGGCTACAGTTAAAAACACTCACCTTGAAATGCTTTCAAATTCAGAAGCTAAGGAAACTAATGTTTCTCCAAGTATGGACCATGGACATTATGATGTGTTAGCCATGGTTATTAAAAACACTGTCATTTCTGCCCATCCCAGACCTATTTGATCTGCATCTCCAAATGTTGTCTAGGATGCTGGAAGACTGTTTTCAAAGCCATTATTGCTATATAATTCCAATTACCATTATCTTTAGAAAGTCCCAAACTATCAGTGAGCAGTTGTAAAAATCCCACATCTATAGAACGGCACACTTCCCTGAGGAGCAGAAGGGGAAACCCAAATGGTACATAAAAAGGAGGGGGGTGTATATGATGTGAAATCAACAAATTCTTTCCTTTACCACCTTCGCCAGAAGTTTCTAGATCTAGGAGGAGTGGTATCCTTGTGTATGTGCATATACAAACAGAGGTACACACAAAATATTAAATGTATACCATGCTTATGTTGAAAACCTATACAAGGCACATTCAGAGTTTCGACCCTCTAAGTCATTTTTCTGAAGTTCTCAACGGAACCAAACAAAAATATATCCACGAGTATTACACAGAGATGCCAGGACAAAGGACCTAATTGAGAATCAAGATTATTCTGCAGAATGGCTGCCCAAAGAGGCCTTAGGTTAAGCACTGACAAGATTGCATGATCAATCTGGAACTCAAGAAGAATCAGCAGAGAGGCACACTTGGCCTAGCCCAGTTCAGTCTCTCATGTTTGGTAACATTGCAGGTTGTTCCAGGAGAAGAGTTATAGTTGTTTCTAACAAGCAGTGGGTCAGGTACCTGTTGTGCAGGTGGCTACCCAGGAAATCACCAGGTAAACACTTAGTTGGGATGAGGTGGAGCTCCACTCTGAAGGCTGAGGTGAGCCCCTATAATCAGCAAACTCATGACTTCACAAAGGGAGAGAGGGCACTTTTCTTTGGTACTCCTGATTATTCATGGTTCTACTGAGCATCCTCTCCACGAAGTAAAATTAAAAAATTAACTCTTATTGAATACTGTTTGAAAAGGAAATAATTCTATCTTGAGATTAGATACAAGTTCACACACACACACACAAAAGCCCTTAGGGCTGAGCTGTATAAAACACAGCCACATGTCTTACCTAAATTACCACTTCATGTGTGTTTTAAGATTAGGTTTGTTTGAAGGTTACAGTTGGTTACCCAAAGTGAAGATGGGAGGCCAACTGCTCTATAAAGAGTCGGAAGAATGACCTGGACATACTCTACACTTGACTGCTCTCAGTCTAAGTGCTGCAGACCTATAACATTGCTGGCTCCTACTGCTCGGTCTCCTCATCTGGAAATGGGGATGATGGAACTGTGATAGCATTAATTAAAATTCTGAAGCTTTGTGAGATCCACTGATGAAAGTTACAAAGTATTATTATTCTCACCATAGGCAAACAAACACTTGGTACAAATGCAGCTTAATCATGCTGAGTTAATTACTTGTAAGATTTTGAAACTGATGTTGCAAATCTATTTTGCACTTTCTTGCCCCAGGCAGATTAGCACCTGTTGTTGTTTACTGTGAATCACCAAGAAAAGATAGCAAATTGGGTCAAAGCACAGGGTTGTGGCTCACAGACTCCAGTTTTTACAACATAACTCTTTGAAGAACAACAAAAAAATAAAATTTTTACTGTATAAAAAAATGTTGGGTCATATAAGCAACTGGCAATAATATGCATAGCATTTTAAATATTTAAAGAAAGCCAAGATATTGAAATGCAGTTGCATGCGTATCATTTTTTGACTTATCCCAAACATTATTAGGTTAACTTTAATACATTTCTTAATCTGGATTTAATTTAGATTAAAAATAGAAATGCCATGGTACCAATCTCACTCTTGGGCATCTATTCACAGAACATGAAACTATAAACCGAAAAAACCAAGAAACAAAAAACCAAACTCCTATATTCCACAATATTCAAAACAGCATTATTTACAATAGCTAAGACATGGAAACAACCTAAATCTCCTTCAGTGGATAAACAGACAAAAACATATAGAACATACACACCATGGAGTATCATATCATACAGCTGTGAGAGAATTGGTAAAATGCAACCATTTACAACCAATTGGAGCGAATTAAATGCAGTAACGTCAGAATAATAAAAACTAATATTAGGATGCTCATAGCAGACAACTCGACAATATAGAAACCTTTCAAAAAACCAGCATAGATCAAAAAAGAGCCAGAGTTCTAAGGTTAGGAGGGAGGGGTTTAACGTGCCTGGAGAAGATGTCATACTGAAACATTTCACCCAAAACACTCACCAGCATCAACAAGACTTCAGCTGTGCCTCACAGGTGGGCAGCTATCTTCAAGTCATTCTGGACCACTGGTTTTGATGAGAGAAGCGGAGAAAATCTCAGATATCTCAGGTCTAGGGCAATGGTTCACAGCATGTGGACTCCAATCACAGAAATACCACCTTCTGAAAATGGTTAGGAATGGAAATGATCAGATTCTGCTCCAGACCTACTAAATGAAACTCTCAGGAGGGTGGCTGAGCAATTGGTGGATTCACAACTTCTCCAGATGTTCCTAATCTGAGGTTATAAATTTCTTAACTTGCTATTTCTTAACTTATTGTTGAGAATAACTGATTATTAAGGGCAAATTGCAGCCTGATTATGAATACTCTCTCAATAAAATAAATTCAGTTAATGCAAAGGATTGAAGCTGGGAAACCAACATGGGCAGTATTGAAATACAAGCATTGATACCATTAGCTATGTCTGAAAAACACAGAGGTAAAAGAGGCTTAATCAGGAAGCATACTTCCTACACACCAAGAGGGTGTGTAGAGGGAAATTGGAGCCTTTGGCTTTTAGGGAGAGAAAGAGAGCTAAACAGGAAGGAGCAGAGACTTTTGAGGTAGAGAGAAAAATGAGAATGGCAGGCAGGTAAAGAGTAGCCTGAGTAACCAGGCTGGGTGAAGGCCCCTGTAAGAATGAGCTAGCTGGTGGTGACAAGGGGCCATGGCGGCTGACAGAAGAGTGGCCAGTGTGGAGAATGTGGCACCGCAGCAACAGCAACGGGGCATAGTGAGCTGGTACCAGCGATTTGGAAAACTGATTCCATCAACAATTGTGGAAAAAAAAAATTGAAGAGCCTTGGAGAAGCAGAGTAGCTCAGAACACTGGGGAGAGAAGACACTGAAGAAAGACAATTTTGCAGAGTGTGTCTCAGGTTTGGGGGGTCAAAAGGGCAACATCATGGACATGTGTCTTCGGGAACTTTGAGGCTGAAAATGGTGGCTGGGGTAAGATAACTGGCTATTGTGACTTTGAAGACTTTTTGTTTTTCCCTGTTGAATTCCCTTGTAAATAAAATCCCGTTAAACTGCATTTGAGTGGCAACAGCTGCGCACAGGTAGTATGAATCTGAACAACAAAATACTGATGAGAAATTGATAATGGGAAGATCTCCTGTGTTCAAGACTGGAAGATTTAGTATTTATTAAAATGTGGATATTACCAAAAGCCATATGAATAAATAATGAGTGCATATTATCTATGCATTCAGTGATATTGTTCTTAAGATTCCAGTGGTATTCTTTACAAAATTAGAAAAGAAAAAACTTAAAATTTTTGTGGAACTGCAAAAGACCCCAGATAGCAAAGATATCCTAAGAACAACAAAGCAGGATACTTCCTGCTTTACAGCTGTCCAAAATCTAGAGTCACCTAGAAAATGTGCTACTGACCAAAAAAAAAAAAAAAAAAGCAAAAACAAAAATAACAGAAATCACTAGCACAGAACCAGGAGCTTAGAAATAACCCTGAGCATGTATGACCCAACTATATTGGACAAGGAAGCCAAGAATACTAAGTGGAGAAATCTCTTCAATAAATAGTACTGATAGAACTGCAGATTCACATATAAAAGGATAAAAGTGGGCTCCTATATTCCAGCACTCACAAAAAATTTACTCAAAATGAACTAAATACCTAAAGGTAAGAGCAGGAATCTCCTGGAGAAAAATTGGATTAAAACTCAACATGATTATCAATAATGAATTTTTAGATACGACACCTAAAGCACAAGCAAAATATTAAAAAAAGCAACAAGTAGGATGACATCAATTTCAAAGGGTTCTACAAGGCAAAAACAAAACACCATCAATAAAGTGAAAAGAAAATCTATGTAATACAAAAAAGAATTATCTAATATATCTGATAAAGTGTTAATCCTAGAAGATAAAAATAACTCATATAACTCAGTAGCAAAACCCTAAATAACCTAATTAAAAAATGAGAGGACCTGATTAGACATTTCTTCAAAGAAGAAAAACAAAAACTAAAAGATACATGAAAAGAGGTTCAACATCACCAGCTATTAGGGAATGCAAATTAAAACCCCAATGACATTTCACCTAGTGACTGTAAGAATAGCTAGCATCAAAAAGATAAGCATAACAGATACTAGTGTGGAGAAGGGTAAATGGTAACTCTCCTGCACCATTGGTGCAATTGTAAATTTGTACATTCAATTATGAAAAATTATATGGTGAATACTCAAAAAATTAAAAATAGAACTATCATGTGATTTAATAATTCCACTTCTGAGAATATATTCAAAAGAAATGAAAATACTAATTCCAAATTATATCTCCCCCATTTTCACAGCATTATTTACAATCTCCCACTCATGGAAACAAGGAAAGTGTCTATGATAGATGAATGGAAAAAGAAGTTGTTCCTATTGACGTGGTGTGTGTATATACGTACTTATCAGGTGCATGTACCATAGATAATGTTACGTACATTATGATAAATAATGCATAGAATATTATTCAGTCACAAATAAAGAGATTTGAGACAACATGGATGCACTTTGAAGCACTATGATAATTGCATAGAATATCCTGAGAAAGACAATTCTATATGATTTCACTTATACGTAGACTCTAGAAATATGACACAAAAGTCACAGACAAGATATCAGATTTTTGTTTGCCAAAGGCAGAAGATTGGGGAAAGGAGGATTGGAGGGATGCAGTCAAAATGCATAAACTCCGTTGTAAGATAAGTTCTCAAGATGCAAATTACACAGTTTTATGATTACAGAGAAGACATTGTAGGATAAAAGAGAATGCTGTTAAAGAGTAGATCCTGACCATTCCCATCACAAGAATTTTCTTTTTTCTTTTCTTCCTTCTTCTCTCTTTAATGTATCTATATGAGTAAAGAATGTTAGAAAACATGTAAATCCACACCATCAAGCTCCAGGCCTTAAAGTGGTGTATGGCAATCATTTCTCGATAAAACAGAAAAAAGACTAACATTCTTTATAAATGTGTCAATAATAATAATCACAACATCCTTTGGGGTTTTTATCAATACACTGATGGAGTTAATACAATATTGTGATGAGTTCTGCATTACAAATCATCAGTTCTGCTTTATTTCATTTTCTTTGGTCTATAATATATTTCAATATATCTTCAGCCATCCTTCTATTTTTAAGCAACATGCATCATATAGTTTAAAAAGAATCTCTTTCTTGAATTTTGAATCCATGTCTTTGAAAATTAGATGGCTTGCATTCACTGCTTGAAATATTATAGAGCTATTCTGCTTTTGTGCTTCTAAGCAATATATTTAGTAACATCCCTTGACATTACAATAACAGTTTATTTTTATTCTTAAAATTTTCAAGACAAAACAATTGCAATTAAAAAAAGATATTTTGAATATTTGAAAACAAAGGTTGTCTAATTCTTAAAGAAGGTTATTCTTCAGGGAAAGTGACCTTATTTTCTCTGAAGAGATTGATTTAAAAAAAAGAACCTTAAACAGAACAATTAAGTTTAGAATGAGTTAAAAGACAGAAAGTCAATAGGTTAAACTGGTTAGATAACAGAAAATAAGAATCTTGATTAAAACTTACTTTTATGTGCTGTGAAAATGAAATTTATTAAGAAAGGGAAGAAATAACTGGAGCAGACACGGAGAATCAGTACGAAAGCTTTTCACCTCCTCTTACTTGCCTCTTAATCAACCTGTTCTATTCTGACCACAGGGCAGCAGGAACAGGCAAACAGGTGACACTCTTCAGCTTTGTCTTGGCACATGTGTTTCTTTCCCCCACATGCTGGAACCTTAGAGATCTGGAAAAACAGAGAGAACATAAAAAAAAAAAAAAAAAAAAAAAAAAAAAAAAAAAAAAAAAAAAAAAAACCAACAACAAAAAAAGACAAAACACCTTACAGCCCAGAATACTCAATGACCATTTCAGCAACTTCAAACAAATCTCCATTGAAACTTCTGACCTGATATAGTGCAACCATCCCAATCAGAATAAGTTCATCACTAATTGTAGCAAGTAAAGATGGTCAGAGTCCTTTGAATTATCTTTGTAGAATTTTTAATAATGAGCAGTAAAGAAATGAGCACTTAAGTTTTGCTCTTGAATTCTCCTCCCTCAGGGCGCCACCACCCTTTCATCGTCTGCCTCTTAGGCCTAGGCGTGCCCATACATGTATGTGGATGCACAGTGGGCCCAGGTGTATACAATCACAGAGTGCGTGCAAAGCCACAGGTGCTGGTTGAAGAGGCTAACGGCAGAAGGCCAAAAACCTTGAGAAGTCATTTACCCTCCTCTGTCCAGTGCCCAGCTAAACCAGTATACTACTTTCTGGCTTTCCCTCTCTTCTGACTCCCCTACATTTAAAACAAATGATATTTTACAGTAAAGACAGCTAATATTTGAGAACAGGATGCCCATATATCTTACTGTCCGCATACCAATGCTTCTCCCAGTGCAAAGGTGAGTAATGATGGGAATAAAGCAACCTAAGTACTGAGCACAGGCAGGGCAGAGGTTACTATTTATTGAGTATTTACTTTATGCCAGGCACTGAGTTAAGGGTGTCACTTTGTTTGAATTCCTCCCAACAATCCTATGAAGGTGGTATTATTTTGACCCTTATTTTATTGGCTTGGAAACTTGCCCAAAGTTGTCACTGAACCCCAGGCAGGGATGCCAGTGTGCTGCAACCTTGGAGACCCACCAGCCCTGGGCGCAACATGGCTCAATGGAGCCATGTGATTAGCCACAACTTTCCCATCAGGTTCCCACTCCATTTTGTCAGCTTTGAACCAATGCCTGCCCACTAGGAAACCACTCCCTGCACCCCACACTTGGACCAAGTTCACAAAAAGCCACGAGTGACAAGCTGAGGCACCAGTATTACTATTACATGGAACATGGTAGGTACCTCCATTATCTCCCACCCCCGCCCAAGGGCAAAAGAACTCGCTTTCCCCCCGACTCTGGGAAGTGAGGGTGAAATTTTCAGTTCTTGATCATACGGTAGCCCAAGAGATTATAAAACGATGTAGTGGAAGAACACTTGTTCAGAGGAGATTCAGAGTCCCCATTGTAACATTTAAACATGAATTAGCCTTCAAAAAAGGCTTACACCTGCAGGAGAGATGGTATCATTGTAGTAACTCCTGTAGGCAGAAAAGCGAAGGTGCTGTTAAATGGCAAAAGGGAGGAAACACTAGAATTTCTTTCATTCATACCTGAGAAAGAGCACCAGGCTGTGCATTCAGCAGCTTTATGCACATGGGCACATTAATTCCCTGAAATTCAATTTCCTCCTCCATCTACAGGGGAAATGACATCTACTTTGTAATATAGGAGATATTATTATCTTGTATAATAGGGATCAAGGACAAGATCTAGATAGAGTACTGACTCAACAGACCGTAGACACAAGTATTTCTTATGCAGAGAGAGAAGAGTTTCTCTCCACTGCTATAGGCAACTGCCTGCTGTGCCTTTCCCTGAGCCAGACATCACAAAGACCCGTATGATCTGATGACACAAGTTGATGATATATGTGTAGCAGAAAATATCCCCTAGTCCCCTCCCTACGGAGCCTGAAGCAGGTCTTTGCATGTTTGAAAAGCACAAGACAACCAAGAAAATGAGAATAGAAAACCTGTCAGCCCACCAAGAAAGATAAGGTTGCAGTTGGGAAAGTATCTTAGAAACAGATGGATGTAATTTAGACCAACCAAGTTTATCTGCTTGTTAGCTATGTTTTTCTGGGCAAACTTTCCAGATCTTACATTTTTACATGAATAAAATGGTTTGAAATGCCAACCAGTGGGACAATTGTGAAGATTTGAGAAAGAATGTGGATAAAGCTCCTAGAGCTAATTCAGAAAATTAATTACAGTCATGTTTTTATTTCATTCTTGTACCCAAGGAGAAAATATTCTTCTTAGTATAAATTAAATATATCCTTACAGCAGCAATACATTATATGAAAAAGGATATCTATCTATACATCATCATTAAGTAGACATAAGACAACAACAGTGGTTAAACATCACTAGATTCTTGACTGTCAACTGAGTAGATTAGAAATTACCCTCTAGGCTGGGCACAGTGGCTCGTGCCTGTAAACTTCAGCCTATGAAGCGGCCGGGGCTAGGGATCGCGGTTTGAGTCCCGCTGAGGCAACACAGTGAGACCTAGTCCCCAAAGAGCTACCTGGGAAGCTGAGGCTGGGGATTGCTTGAGTCCGTGGTATCCTGGGCAACGTGAGCCTGTGTTTCCATGGGCAAAAATAGCCAGACCTAGTCTCAAAAATAAATAAATAAATAAATAAATTTACCCTCAAAGTATATCAGAAAATAGGTGAAGGATTTAATGGGAATATTTTCCTTTCAAAGAACAAGATTCATTAAACTATACAAAAAGTTTCTGACTAAGAATGGGTTGCAAACTTTTCATTTAACCTGCTAGTATCTGCCATATCTGATGTGCACAGTCACTCTACGGCAGACATCCATCTGACCATTAACTCTGACCAGATGGGCCACTGTTAAGTACTTGTATCTCCAAATCAAACATGATCCTTCTTTAAATATGCATTGACAATAGAGAATGACAATAGAAAATGAAGGATAGATAATACAATACAGGGGAAAAAATGAAAGAAATAACAGTCAGCACACAGTTATAAAAAGTTAAATGTGGTCTAAGAGCAGAGTTAAATGATTTAATGTTTAAATCTTTGAGATTTAACCAATATTTCATTAGAACAGTTCCCTGAATATGCATCAGCTTATGGTGAAGAAAAGTGATTTGGGTCTTTATATTTCCACAAACTTAGAAAGTAGAAAGCCTGAGTTCATAATCAATGTTTCCTGCAACCAGAATGTCTGAGAAAAGCAGGGGGGGGGGGGTCACATGTTGATGTGCTAACAACAGAAGTACCCAACATTAGGTCCAGGAAAATCAAGCCAATGAAGGAACAAACAAATTCTGTTCCAAAAACTTTATTCATGCAAAACTCTGCACTCTCCCCATCCCCAAGTGCTAGATGTACTATCCTAATACCATTCTCCTTGTTGCGCGCACCATGGCTTGTTTCATTTGGGTAACATTCAGAATTGAAAATATGGTCAAAGTACCATTTGTATTTTAAATGTGCTCTAATAGCAGAAATAAGTGATTCAATCCATAAGATTTAGTCAATATTTGATGAGAAGTGGTTCATGAGCATGCATCAAGATACCATAAAGAGTAGAGGGAAGTGACTATGAAAGGTACTTAATACCTTCCAGAATGATGTTTCAATGGTTAAGGTCTTTTTAGTCCATTACATTATTAAATTCAATCTTGAACTGGACAGGACACTTACTATTCCATTACAAACACTGTCATTCATATTTGTGACCATCAATGAACACATATTCAAACTTTCATTAAAGATGTATTTAATAATCTTTCAACTCTCCTCCCCTTCCCACCACCAACCCCCAACAATAATTACTTATAGGTTGGATTTCTCGCTAAACCAATCAGGAGCCTGATGTGTCCTCACATGCTGTTAGTTTACTCAACTTTCAGTTGGGGTTTGTTGGAAGCCATGGGTGGAACCAAAAAGAAAAATGGAGAAGAGATTGAAAATGATCCGGGATAGAGATGAACTTGAATCATAGATTGGAACTCAGTGAACATGTACTGAACCATGTATTATAGATTCCAAGCCCCCCTAAATACTCTGGTAAAGGAATGGTTACAGTGCAGCAGTAATGAAGGGAAAAACCCAGGATCCCCTGTTATGTAGCACATGGGCTAGGAGAATAGAGGAATTCATTACCTAGCAGAAAAACACCTGTGGGGGTAAACGCCTTCATCTTTCAGAGATATGTCTCTCTGGCAGAACCTTCCTAGGAGGTTAGGGGGCTACTGTCACAGATAAGAGACTTGCTGAAACCATCTCTAGTTTTCCAGAGATGGGTGAGAATATATAAAAGTGTTTCTTTATCTAAGGCATACCTCTTATCTACTTTCAGCACCTAACAGGGCTCAGCTCAGTTTTCACTATCTTGTTCTCCACTATAGTCCCAGGATGTAGCATATTGCCTGGCAATTAGGAGGTACTCAATAACTAGCTGATGAATAAATTTGCTGAGAAATATCTAGGTACCTTGAATATGGAAACCAGAGTGAACACTATGTCCCAAAGATTTCTTCTTAGCCAGTGCTGGTCATTAAATTATGACATTACTGGCTGGGCATGGTGGTGCATGCCTGTAAGCGGCAGCCTAGGCAGCTGCGGCCAGGGCCAGGGATCATGGTTCGAGTCCCACTGGGGAAACGTAGCAAGACCTAGTCCTCAAAAAATAGCTGGGCATAGTGGTGTACACATGTAATCCCAGCTACCTGGGAAGTTGAGGCTGGGGATCGCTTGAGTCCATGGTACCCCCCCGGGCAACGTGAGCCTGTGGTTCCACAGGCAAAAATAGTGAGACCTAGTCTCAAAAAAAAAAAAAAAAAATCCCAAATTATGACATTACTTTGAGGTTTATAGGATGACTCCCAAGGTTATGAAGGATAAACCTACAGCTTTCTCTGGACTGACAGAATGCACCAATCATCAATCTTTGACTAAGCCTGACTCATTCTTAGAATACTGCTTGATACAGGACTTCCAAGAGCTACACACAATCAGCCAGTGCATGAGAGAAGTCAGTTTGCTGTTGTCACTTGAAAACGAACATGTTATTATATGCCTTTGGAGTCAAAGAACCAGAAGACATTCCAACAAAAAGCTATGATTCCAGAGCTAAGTAACACCTACTTTAAATTTCTGTATCGCTCTTGTCCTATCCACTGTGGTTCATGTGTCTATGAACATGTACTGCTGCACACACATATGAGCACACACCCACTAAGACATGTGGCTATCATCTTTCCCTCTAAAATATAGCAGGATGCCTTCCCTCTAAAATATACCAGGAGGAAACAAAATCAAGCCTGTGGAAAGTGCACAGATGCATTTGATGGTTTGGCCCAACCTAGTATAGCCAACTCATCAAGGGTGATTATGTTCTCATTTCCACCCTGAGACTGTAAAAGAAGAAAGGTCATTTAGTCAGGGATCTCTTAGACAGCTGTTACAGATGTTTACGGAAGAATCTGATATACTACATCTTTCCCAAAGGTTAAAAATAAAATACTCATGAAAGGAATACTGAAAGTTCTAAATTAGTAGCAGGGAGAGAACAGATTTCTTTGTTAACTGACCCAGAACATTAAATTGATTATGTAATTTAACATCACTGTTCTATTTGATAACTGCCTATGAACGCTGCACCCTCCTATATTATAGTCAATTGCAAGCTCTAGAAATGCAAGAACATATTTATTTTGCTTGGAATTTGCAATTTTCTGCCATATGAACTATTAGTAATTTGTAATTTCTTTCTCCAAGGGGAGCCTATTACCCCAGGAGAAATGATGATCACCCTTATTTGAAACGTGCAGTCTTTGGCTTTCTTTTTTCTCATTCCCTGCTGCAAGCAGATATAGAAATCCAAGAGTTCAAAAATTTACCCATATTGGAAGGTATGATTTCTAGTCTTGGGGGAGATTATACATTGTGGAAACTCCTGTACTGTACCTCAGAGAAAGTAAAAAGATAAGAGATGAGAACTTACTAGCACAGGTGCCATAAGTTGTCAAAGAGAGGACAAGATGCTGCAAAGATGCTGCAGAGTCACTGAGGATGCCTGCTCGCAATGCAGATTCCCAGATTCACTCAGACCATGCAGGAGAATTGACACACAACAGATTTGAGAATGATACTCACCTGGAGATTGATGTTTAAACAGGACTTGGAAAGGAAGAGTAAAAATATTTTAGTCAATAAGGATAACTATTAAGTAAACCAACCCTACAATATGTGATGTCACTCCCATCAAAGTGCTACTTCAGTTAATCTCACCTCCACTATGTATTTCCATCCAAAGATCCAAGATGGTATATGATTCTACAATCTACCATACCTTAGATTACTTCAAGGTTCTCTAAATTAAATTCAAATAACAAATTATACCCAAGTCTCTCTAAGGGTGATCTTTCTCTTGTTGATTATATCTACGTGGACTGAGTCCATGAAGACATTATTTCTTGCTTTTACTTAGCCTTACAAAAAAGAAAAAAACCCTAAAATTTGTCATGAACATCCTGCTCGAACTTTCCATTGTGGTTGTTATGTTTCCACACTCCATCCCAATCAGTGTTGATGACTAGACCTGACCTCAGACAGAGCTCGCCAAAGAACATGCCAGCCAAATCATGCTTCCAAACTTCCCAGTAACATTTGAAATGCGCCAAGAAGGCCAGGTGCTGGGCAGGAGGATATTTTAGGCTTGGCTGATAGTCCAAATTGAATACTTCCTCTCCCTGCCACAACTGTTCATTAAGAAAGAGGTCTTTGAGTATTTTGCCTGTCCTCCCATTTCCACTCTACTTACTCTGTCTACATTCCTCTTGCTTCTATATGAGTGGCATGACATTCTTGTAACCTATGAAACACTGTATATACAATCATTTAACTGAAAGTATGAAGGCTCTGAGGGTCAGAAAGGAAGAAGTGGTAACTTACTCCTCTTGGGGCCTCTTTAACCCTAAAGACTATAAGCCACTGGATAACAGGCATTGATGAGTTACACACATATCTAAGAACTGAAAATAACCCTAAGATCATTATCAAGTTTGGATGTTAGAGAAATGGCATGCAAGTGCATTAATTGTTAACATAGGGTCATTAATATAAGGAAAGTCAGTCTCTATTCCCCAGGACTGAGAGTTTTTCTAGAGAGTGAGAGAACCACCTTGATCTTCTATATTCTACTATATCCTTGAACCCAATCATGTGATTATTGTGGAATGTGGAAGTAGGTAGAGTGATGGAGCTTTAGATAAGAGGAACATCTCCTATCTCTCTAACCCTATCTGGTACACTAGGGAGTGGGCAACAGCACATCTCTCACCTGTAACTCAGCTTCCTAACCTCTTTGGAATGTCCCAAGAGACATATAACCTATTAGTAATGACTGTTGCCCCCACAGATAAATTCTCCTGATATCATGCATGCCTGTATCCTGTATCCTCCCTGCTGCATGTCATGAATGCTTTGCTACTTCCTCATTACATCATTGTAAATTTCCTGGTTGGAGTATATAAGTGGCATCGCAACTTCATTAAAGGTGGACCTGGACCTGCTTTCCAGGATGCCTGTTCTGTGGACTAGCCTCACAGATTGCTATCAATCTCTTCCATCTCATTTCTTCTTCATTCTACATACAACTCCTAATAGATTATAACACAACACTTTTCAATAGTATCCTTTATATCCAGGGCCACTGTCACAATATGAGCTCAGTCCCCATCAACTCTTATTTTTAATTTATGTTTTTTGTTTAATGTAATAGCCTCTGGTCTCTCTGCCTCTGGTACAATGCATTCTGGTCAACACTTCCAGTCAGTGTAATTTCTTATAACATGTTCTTATCATGTTCAGCCTAAATACCTTGAATGACTCACTCATTATATAAAGAAAAAAAAGCTTAAACTCGTTAGACTTTCATTGAGTTCCAAAACACCTTTTCAAATTTATCTCCTAGATCCCTGTGTACATTCTATGCCTTAGCATATCCAATCGCTCAGTACTTCCAAAAATACTGGTTCCTTTTATACTTTCACAGTTCTTTCTCTCTTGAATGCTTTTTTCAACCTTGTAAACATTTTAAAGGTACTTACTCCTTAAGGTCCAAGTGAGTAAGTACTTCTTTCTGTTAAGTTTCCCTTGATAAGAATTATGCCCTGCTCTATGTCATTATAGCATCTATTTTCCCATCCACTTCAGAACATTATATGTTATAGTTTGATTATCCATATAGCCACCAAAGGATAAGCTCCTATGAGTTAGTGATGAGCTTATCCATCCTCATTCATGTTAACAGTGTCCATACTGTGTCTTGTCCTCAGACTAGCTCAGAATATGTTGTCATATAACAAATGATTGAGTCACACTTGAAGCAGGCAGTTACTCTCCACTGCCTGCACAATCTAGTAATTTTCATTCCTGCAGCCAACCTATGGAATTGAAAGGGAATAGCAAGTCCAGGATGGAGAGAAATGTTAATTTTTTGAAAGGTATCTGTCCTTCAAGACCTAGCTTCACTATTCCCCACAAAACCTACATAAATATCCTTTTTATTTTGGGTCTCTCTCACCTCCTTCCAGCTTTAACATTTCTTTCATATTTTTATCTCAGTTGCACATAGCTTCTTGGAAGTGGATTTATTAAAATGTATTTGAGGCAATTGCTGGTCCATTAGCACCTTCTTGCATCCAGCTATGTTAGATAAGCACTGGCAAACTTTCATTTTTCTTAATTAAGAAAATTTTTAGTTTCAAAGACACCTAACTAAGAAGCTGGTGGGACTCTTCAGGATACTGTAACACCTAACAAAAATTGACACAGTTTCTGAGCATTAGTGGCTTATGTTGGCGTGGTCATACCAAGCCTTATGTTGGAGTGTCATACCAAGCCCTTGAAGACCACACCTGGGAGACTTCTCCTGAAGCCACCAGAAGTCTCATGGCAGAGTCATAGCAAGTTCTAGATCTTGAAGATCAACATCTAAACTTCTAAAGTTGACATAAAAGAGCAAGAATTAAAAAAATTCTTCAGTAAAATTCTTTCTTTTTTTTTTTGAGACTAGGTCTCACTAATTTTGCCTGTGGAAACACAGGTTCTCATAGTAAAATTATTTCAATAGACAAATAACTATAGTTCTAGCCCCAACTACCCTCCAAGGAAGGTGTGCAAAATTAAGCACAGGACTCTTGCATATGTTGTAGGCTTTGAAAAGTGTGAAAGTATAGCTTGGAGCAGGAAATATGGAGATTTTGAATAATAGAAACTGAATAATAAAAAGATTGAGTGTTCTAGAAAGGAAAAGGAGAGAAAAAAAGAACAAAAATGGAGGAAAAAGATGATAGAAGACCATGTTCCCTGCCTTGTGAGAAAATTGCTCATGGAAATTGATGGAGGTTCACATTTTCTTACCCCAGGTTAGAAGAAGAAGAAGAAAGAACTAGACTTAATATGTATAGATATCAAAGTCAAAGACAGAGGTCAATGACCTGAACAAGTCTTGCCTCAAAGGCCAAAACACTTGAACTTCAGTCATATGAAAAACCTTCCTAAATCAGAAAAATTGATGGACTTGATAAATCATCGCTAGTGCTCTTGAAGTACAAAAGAGTGTGATGATCTGTATTCCTTATGACAAAGGAAACGAAGAAAACCATAAGCTGTTTTAAGTTTGTCCCGAAAATGCTCACTTTGTCCTGAAATATTATTCTTATTTACTATATTTACAACATTTCCCTTATAATGTTGGAGGTCTATACATCAGAGACCCAACTATCAGGAAGAATGGTGCCTGGATGTCATTACTGTTAACCATTTCAACTTAAACACAGATGGCATCTCACCTAGGCCCCTGGAACCACTGACTATACACATTCTGCATGCTTAGTTGTTCACTGAGTCCTTTATGGCCACTCCTCCTGAAACAAAGTATGTCTTAGCTATTGACTGTTGGAAAAAAAGATAGGAATCTTTTCAACATAGAGACCTGACAACACAAAATGGATATTCTATTATTACAATCTCTTGAGTTAAAGATAAAACTAACTTTGTGAAAGAAATTTGAATGAATCTATCAGATCTGAAAAAAAATTGTTTACACCTTTAGTAAAAGAGCCAACTAATTAAGGTCCCTTGTTGCTTCATAGTGAATGCTCTTTAACAGGTCAGGGGGCATTAGCTCTAGGGATTTACTAGATATATTTGAGTGGGCATCTGGATTTTGTTACATCCTGGGATGACCAGGTAAGTCTATAAATCTACAGGAAAAGGTCTCCAGCTGACATCTAGGTTTCATGAGGAAGATTAAGGGGACATGGAGGAGAGGCAATCATGACAGAATAAGAGAAAATAGAGCAAATTGCAATCATTAGCCAGCAATAGAGACAATTTAATGTAATACAAGAATGTGATAGATAAAGGGGAGTTGCAGAGACAGAAGATAATAAGATTTGGGGAAGGATTTGAAGGTCAAGAGGAAGATTTTGACATGTGTCCTCTGTTTCTCCAAACCTCTCAGGACTTTGGGACATCTGAGTAACCTTTGCTCCCATGCTCGTGAAAGAGACTATGCCATCTCTTTCTTGCGAGCTTTAGATCACTGAAGCCTCCTTCATGGTTTTACTTGGCCATTTCCCAAAGGTGAAAAGGATTTTTCTCTCTTTTCTGACCAAGACTTTGTAGTAATTGCACCTTTTTAGGTTCCCATTCATACCTGGGCACTAAGGTAAGAACTGTGAATGTGAGATGCATGTTTGTACATGGGATTCCTCAGTCTGACTGGGAAATGTCACTTTGGTCTCTTCCTACCTCTTCAGCACAGGCAGTGGTTATTCCCTCTCCAGTTACTAACCGTTCTGAGAGATTTTTTCCATCCCACTTTTGGTCTGAAATGGATGTTTGATAATCAGTCCATCCTAAATGGGTGCTTCTGGATTGTCACATGTGACTTGCACATGAGTGTGCTTTTACCCTCACACAAACACACACACACCTTATGAATGACACAAACGTAAAAGAATTCTGTATGTCATGGAAGGCAATTGCTCTGGACGCTGCCTGCCCACACTCTCCACATGTTGCTCTATTCCAGTCTCCAGCAGTTTCTTTTCCTTCATCGTTTCGCTCTGGACACCTTATTTCAACACCTTCATTTCTTCTCCTGGATTGCTGACTACTTAACCTCTAGGAATATGAGTTCTCAACACATATTTGACCTTTTCCCACTGGCTCCTCACACTTTTGGTCACCCATATACACATCCTGCTCAGACCTCTGCCAGCACCCTGGTTAGATAGCCCTACAGCCTTGCCAGAGCTCCACTCAGGAGAGCTCCACTCTCCACTGGAAGTGTTGGGTGACTAGATAGAATTGGCAAAATTTTGTACTTGGAAACAACATTTCCACTATAAATAAAAAGGACACTATCCAAAAACACTGATAAAATTAAATCTCCACACAAGGTGGGGGGAGGAGAGGGAAATAAAAGAAACCTCCAGCATGTTGTCGACTACAGATTGCACAGACTCTAGAATCAGTTACTTGTGACCAAGCTCAGAAGATGTTTTATAGTTTTTTTAAGGCAACACTTGATTCTTTTAAATTTTCTTTCCCAGTAGAAAATGCCCTTTCAAAATCACTTTAGGAACCACAAAATAAGTTAGAAACCCACAGAGGGCTAGGATCCAGTGACAAAAACAATTGGGGATAGAGAATCAGCATGCGATGACAGAGAAAGTGAGATCTGGGCATGGGGGATATGTCATTTGAGCAGAACACTGGGGGAATATTGAGGATTCAAAAGCAGTGTGAAATGGAACAACGGCTTGTCCTCAGAAAACCCACCTAGCACCAATGGCAGTGTTGTGAATATGGGGAAGGGTTGACACAGGAGTTAGGCTGCCAGTTGAAGATCCCAACTCTGCTTCTGACCAGCCACATGACATATAGCAAGTTCACTAGCTTCTGTCTTCCTCAACGACTTCAACTGCAAAACAGGGATAATAATAATGGGGGTTACATCATAGGGTTAAGAGGCCAGACGAATTGATGAATGTGAGGGAAACACTGCTGGGCACCAGGTAAATGCCATGTCACTGTTGGAGAGACAATCTGGGCAAAAGGGAAAAGAAGCTAAAGATGGGCGCAGAAGCAAAGATCCTATGGGGCTGCTGGAAAAAGGAGAAAGAGGTTCCCCCAGACCTCAAAGCTGCACTGCCCCCTCTCTTCTTCCCAAACACCCCTTCTCTCCAATTCCACTACTGCATCACCACCACCTCTACCCTGGAAAAGGCTGGTCACCCAAGTCAAGGTTATGCCACTCTCACATAGAAACTAAAAAATGTACCTAGTCTCCACCCCACCCCCCCTTCCAACCTGTACAGGGAGAAGCTGTTCTCACATGAATTAGAGAAAACCTAACCTGAGGGTGCCTCCAAGGGACAGAAACTACTGACAAACTCTCACGGGTGTGTGTGTGTGTGTGTGTGTGTGTGTGTGCAAAGGACCAATAGCAAGTCCATTCCAAATAGGAATTTCAGATGAGACACCTGAGGAATTGACCCCTGGGCTTTGAAATACGAAAACAAAAAGAACTCCTCTGGGCTGAGAAAAGAAGGTGCTTACAAAAAACAGCAGAGAGCTTCCAATGAATGTTTACTCACAACCACACAGCTGCAATTACCTGGGTTTCTGGAATTCATGCTCTGCCTCTTATTTGTATCCTGAGAAAGTTTCTGTTGCACCTTTGAAGGATGAGTTTTCTTACAAAATAGGCATAATAGTAGCATCTACTATAAAGAACTGATAGAAGGATTAAATGAGATCATATCAGAAAAATATCACTATTTCTGCATCTGGCTCTTGGTTCATCATTTCCCTCCATCTTCCCCATTCAATTGTGCCTCCTACTCATTCCCTCCTCATCCCAGCTCCCTACAATACACATCTTTTCCTCAGATTCAGATTCAGTCTGCAAACCCTCTAACTCTTTCTAGGGCCCACTAAGTGTCCCAGAGCAGACACTGACTTTGAGAAACTAGTAAATCTTGCTAGTTTGAAACTAGCAAAGTTATCCATGCAGACTGGGTAAGGCCTGGCTGGACCAGAGGGAGACTTGCACTCCCTGCCTCTTCACGTGCCCCAGACAGTGTTGCTGTAGTAGAATTGTCACTCCGGCCCTCCTGCTGCAGAGTTTGTGGCAGCCGTTTACACAGAGAAGTGGACCTATTTCTTTTTCCTGTATTAAATACCCACAGGCGATAATCCTCATTATGGGCCAATGGCTTGGAAAATGTTATTATTAAATCAAAGCCATTTGCAATAAGGGGAAAAATTCATCTGAAACAGTAAACTCTGTTGCTTATAGCTGGGCATTAAGAAAATAAATGGTGGTCAAGTCCTCTCAAGCCCAGCATCCCCAAGCTTAATCCATGGCAGGCATACCTGTGCCATGCTGGCAAAGGAAAGAGAACAAACCCAGAAAGAAAATTCTCAGGAAGGAGATGGCTTCTCAGAGACAGCGGCTCTAGCATGAGCCCATGGCCTGGCTGTGACTCACAACATACTGCTGTTCACTTGGCCTGTCTTCTAGAACGATATTAGGAAGGTTAATCTTGTATGGGGCTCCCATTTCCTATTATAAAAGAATGACGATGGCTTCGGGGTCAGACCCACCCGGCTGGTGATTCCAGCTATACCATCTATGTGAATAAATTTGGAGAAATGGCTCAAAGCCTCCATCGCTACCCCTCAGGGTTAATATGAGGTTACAAGGCAAGAAGAAAAGAAACACAGGCCCAAAATAGAGTCATTCATGCCCAGTCCCACCAAGAATTAATGCCTAACCTAATTGCAGTTTCAACCTCTCCCCAAAGTGGAATTTTAAACCAATCAATCTGGAGTTTCCAGGTCAGTACTAGTGAGGTCATCTGCATAATGAGATCCCTCTTCCTTCCTCTGAGGGAAGGTGGCTTGGCCTGAAATAACCTTTCTTTTTTTTCTTTTAATTTAATTTAATTTTTAGATAATTTACAATACATGATTGTATAATTGCTGAT
>PVHY01002143.1:0-35274 GCA_004024945.1 Uropsilus gracilis | reverse complement strand
ATTGTTAAATCAGAACACGCTTTATCAGTTGTCATGGCCACATGGCAGGTTATGGATTTTAGGCCTCAAAAGAGTGGAATGCCTTGCTTGTCGTGAGCCTGAGTTCTTGTGTGCTCATGGGGTCTGTACCAGGGTGGAGGCTGATGAGCTGGCACCCAAGACACACCCCACCCCTTCTGTTGCCCAAAGGCCCAGCTACTGTGTCTAAAATGGAACTCTACGGAGTCCCCAGGACCCAAACCAGAGCTGCTAATTAGAATCTGGTACTTAATAGTGTCATAAAAACCAAAATTCACCATATAAGAAATTTAATTGGCCTTATTAAAGAATTCATGAATTGGACAGCTTCCATCAAGATACTGCAAGATTCTACATAAAATGCAGGAAAAAAAGAAGGTAGAACAAGGTATTTAAGATTAAAAAAATAGTTCAGCTAAAGCCACAATGAACTCTCAGGGGAAGAGGCAGAAGGATATGGGGGGGAAGTCTCTTATCACACAGGTTGCCACACTGGGACAGATTACGAAACTCCAGAAAGGTGGGTTTAAAGAGAGTTTCTGAGAACAGAAATGCCTCATTCAAGTTGGCGTATCCACGGGTGGTCCATGCACTCACAGGCGAGTTTCATTAATTCAACTCATTTAATAGAAATTATCCCTGCCCAGTGGAAAAAAATACAAATAGTAGAGCCATCCCATGGCAGAACATACGGAATACATCCCTGTCAAGAATGTGTCACGTCTGGGTGAAGGTTCAGCATGAATGACATCATTTTGGGCCTGTTTTTCCTATTTTTTTTTAACACCAGGCATATTATAGTCCTTCTTGAAGCAATTATTTCAAGATCTCTGGAGGTAGACTCAGATGTACATATAAATTATATGTATTTTTTATTTTACTTTGAAAACCCCCTCTGGATGTTTCTGAGAATTTTTATATGAATCCCATGGTCCATGATCTGATAAGGTTTGTATCTTTGCTCATGAAAAGTTAACCAAGTCATTCATGTGGTGTTCTTCTTGTGTGGAAACCTGACACCAGCATAATTTTTTAAAATATCAGAATTTTTTTTAATTTAATTAGGTTTCCTCTAGAAAAGAGGATGGGAATGATTCTATTCACTTCCCAGACAGAAGGGAATTAAGATGCTAGAGTGATACTGGGATTCTCAGATTCTGGTCTGGACAAGAAGAAAGGACAGAATTACAAAACATGAAAACTTTTCTGCCTGCAGCAAATAATTGTTGTCTGCCTTCTATGTGCTAAAATTCACATTGAGTGCTGAAGATTCAGTGGTAAAGATGACAGTTTTTTACTTCTCTAAAGGAATTTACAACCTAGTTATTGGAGAGACAAGTCATATGACAATACAAAAAATCTTGATCTGATAGTAGCTAATATGAATGACCTTCTGGTAGTTCAATTGTGGCATAATCCAAGGAAGCTCAGAAGGGCCAAGTGCAGTGCAGGTTTGGGGTCACTGAACAAAAATGGTGAATACAAAATGGATGGAGAGACTAAACACCTGTCCAGAACCTCTTTGGAAGACCTGCACTAGGGAGGTACTAATGGAGGTAGAGACATCTCCTCTCTAACATGCCACATTACAGCCTCATGTTCCTCACACATGACTGTGAAGCAGTTGAAAAGCAGGTCATCGAGCTGAGATATGAGGAATTTGGGTTGGTGCTTTCTTTCAGGCCTGGTTCTCTGAATGACCTGTCTGTTCCTGACCATAAGTTTCTGAAATGTTTTCTCTTCATTCTTCTCAGGTATCCTAAAGAAATGGAGGCATGCAATGCATCCTCTTCATCCATGCATCCTTAAGAGAACACACCTCCTAACAATCCATGCTAAAAAAGTTTAATACCTATTACAGGCCTTCAACCCACCAAACCCATTCCCTTGTTCCTTCCTGCAGTATCTCCTAGTTCCCAGTCTCTCTGCCACCCAGAACTAGCCAGTCAGTCCTTTTTCTTCCCAGTAAAAGCCTCAGTATTAGTCCTCTGCTGTTGTAGTCCCAGCAACTTCCGGCTACCCCATTCCTACCTAACCCCCAGGGTATGCCCAACACTGACCCTGCTCTTTGCATGGGATCATACCAGTGGTGAACTTGTGAAGAGAGGCAAAGTAGCAGCTTTTGGTCAGGAAAAGGAAAAGGCTCCTTCTTGCCCCTGACATATTGATGAATTAATATGACAAACAGCAGACCATGACCCACAACCCATAAGATTTATCATGAGGACTAATTGGAGCTTAGAATTGAACCCTGGAGGATGAAGCCATTCACTCTAAGTTCCTCGTTTCACAAAGGAGCTGACTGCAGCACAGAGTTTAAGCAGAGTTACACTTCTTGCTAAAATCAGTCCAGTCAAATCTTTCAACCCTAAAACACCACCTCTATCCTATTAAAAAAAAAAAACTTTTTTAAATTATTACCCTCATATCTGATAACTTCAGGGGCAAAAATATGAGTTTGGTTTCCAGAGTCAGTCTGTTTACACAGCCAGCCATGGAATGGGAGCTCTCTAGAATCAGACAGAGCAATGGTCCTTTCTGCATGGAAACTAGATGTCAAAATTGGAGAGTCTTCAGGGACTTTTTCTCTGATGGTATCACTAATAGTCAGGGTCTGGCTCTCAGGCTCCCATTCAAAAACTGATTCTTGACTTAGGAATGTTGACTCACACTAATTCACCCACCTAGGTCTGAGAGATATAAATCATAATGTCACCCCTCCCAATTTGTTATCAGAATCAGAACTGTCAAGCTGCTAAAACCAGTCCCTGGTTTGGCTAGAGGATTTGGAGAGGGAAAGCACAGTCTAGATTGATTAATATCTCTCTAGATCAATAAAATGAGTGTGATACTAGATAAGTTATTCAAAATGAAATGAGTATCTTACTTTCCCCACAAAGATGGTATTCATACATTTTCCCTTTAATATAAAATTCAAAAAATATTTTCTTGTTGCTCTTACAATACTTATACCTAGACTATTGGGGATTTCCATTGCAAATACTTTCCGACTCAGTATCTATGACTTCCCACACAGGAACAAATGAAAGATAGTTACGTATAGTTGAGTGGGATGGGAAGGTACACAGTGGTCCTGTCTCTTTAGAGGAGACCAGGATATCTGTCTCCAGGTAATAGTGGTTGAAGATGTTACTCTTCTCTAGCCCCCTTTAAGTTACTTATCCAAAGGAAGCTAGACAGTCAAACTGGTCATTTTTTTAACTGGTTCTTTTTTTAACAGAACATCAACTTGCTCTGTAAAAAAAATGCAAACCAGACTGAAAAACCACCTAACCAGGGCTCTGCCCCATTCATATCACGTGAAGCAAGACAATGGCTCACTGGGAAGACAGTAGTCATTATCTTATTTCTCATTTAGTTATCTAGTTTGGAGTTTGAAGAATCCCATAATAGCAACTTTTGATGAACCCAAATCAAATAAGAAATTAGACATAAGAAAGTCATAAGTGAAGATCAAAATGTCAGTGGTTAGTCTGATAAGCTGCCCAAAGAGCTTGGCCATCATTCATTGACCAAAAAAGCTAGCCCCCTGTTCCATTTTAGCTTCCCAGTCAATTCTAAGGGACATCTCATCTAAAGAAAACTATGGTTTTATGAAACAGACATCACAGCAAGAATTACTGTCTCACCTTGGTCCAGGTTGCTTAGTATTAGCTTTTCTATGGCAAAGTTTTAGGGGGCTATTCTTTATGTTTTAATATATTTTCCTCTTTTTTTCTCATTTTTGGGAGGCGTGGCATCTTGTGTGTATTTGTTTAATTAGACATTTGTCTTTAAACAAATTGACTTCCCCTGACTAATAATTTATAGATGTGTGGAAAAACACTTACATGACAAAAGCCTCTTAACTTTCCACATGTCACAGAGTATCATTCCCTCAAACATGATTTTCCTGTGATTCTTTAAGTAACACTGCCTCTTATACTTCGCTTTAAAAAAAATGAATTGGAAAGGAGAGCTTCAACTCACCTTGCTCATCCCAACTTCCATACTCTCTAGAGATAAAAAAAAAGTAATTTGGGCTTATTTTGTCATGTCTACTATATAGCCATAATATATATTTTGTGTGGGGAAAGTTTTTGTGTCTAAAGGATTTTCTTTTCACTAAAATTTCTCTTCTGCTTGTTTCAACTTAACAATATGGGATGTCAATGCAAAAATCAACTGTTTTGATCATTCTTTAGAAATATTTTGTATTCTGTCCCCTAATTTTACCAAAAGAGGAGTTTTCAATATTTCCCATTGTTTTTGCAGCTTTTGGATGGTTGCCAGCAGAAAGGGAAAAAAACAAAACCTTTTCAGTCATTCTTTATTCTTCAAATGAACAAACAGTCAAGGATCACCAAACATTTGAAGGAAGCATCTAAACATTAGGAGAAACAGAAAAAAAAAATAGAAAAATATAAATGGTCTTGAGGAAACAGAGGTTGAAACTAGAAAAAAACTTCAAAAAATTACTTAAAGAGAATGCTATATTCATGAAATCATACCAGGCAACTATGTGTAGAAATAACCTGAGAACTATAAAAAGGATATTGAAAATTAATATTGGATAATTAAAAATTCAAAGAGATGGCTGTTTACTGTAAAAATCTTTCAATTTGGTATAAAATTAATTTTTTATGGGAAAATTTCAGTGCAAGAGCTGAAGTATAAAGTTGAAGAAATTTCCCGAAGGGAAAAAGTAAGAGAGACATAAAGGAATTTAGAGAACCAACTCAGGACCGGGGCAAGTAGAGTATCTGACTACAACACATTTTACAAAGAGAAGCAGACAATTGGAATAGAGGGACGATCTTAAGCTGATAGAGGAGAAGCAGTACAGAATTAAAAGTCCTCAGATTTTGCGTGGCTAGCACCTGATAAAGACAGCCACCCAAAGCAATCTGTTCTAAGACTGCAGTACTGGCAATAAAGAAACCAGCTTAAAAGTCAGTGCAAAGAACTATCACTGTTTACATAGAAAGGATTAGAAATTCAAGATGGCATTTGACTTTCTCAAGCATGATATTGGAAACTGGAAGATAACAGAGCAATGTCTTCAAATACTATAGCTGAATATTTTTCAAGTTAGGATATTCCATCTTCACAAATTAACATCCAAGTGCGAGGGTAGTATAAAATTGTTTCCAAGCAATGTGCTCCCATGTATCTTTCTGCAGGAAATGTTTGGAGGAGATGTGTCTCTCTAAAGGAAGTTAACAGGAAGAGAGAGTAAAGCATGGGGCCAAGTAAGTCAGAAGGGACTTTTTACAGGAGAGAAGCAAAGGAGCTCATGGAGACCATGGTGAAGAGTACAGCTGAATGGTAACCATGGGGCTAGCAGGAGGAGAGTATGCAGGCGTGGTGAGGCACAGGTAGGTATCTTGCCTTGCTCAAGACTTACAAGAATTGATTTATTCTCTGGATGAGACTCTGCCAGTGATTAGTGATAGAAATGATTTAGTGACAGCAAGAGAGACAAACCAATACCTGGTTGGGTAGGGCATTGCCAAAGTAATGCTTAATTGCAGGGAAATGGAAATTTACAGGAAAAAACATGTAATCATAATACATATGGCAAAGAACAATGTAAATCTACATAGTTAAACTAATGTAAACTGTCATTTTATTTAGCAAAAATAATCATATCAAAATAAGCATTCCTCATTCTGCTCTTCTCTAGCCCTTATTATAGGGGGAATGGGTATGTGCTTATGTGTCTGTGTGTGGTATACCCATGAAATATTAGAAATCCAAATCATTGTCCACATCATGCTCAATCAGTAATATGTAAAATAAAAAAAATCAAAAGCAGAACAGTAACCTGTGCTATATTGTAGGATTCAGGTGAATAGCAGAACTGTGAGATTGAGAAGTGATTCCTCTAGAGAAGAGTGAGAAGACTGTGGAGCAGGGGCAGCTATTTCTTGCTATAAAGTGTATAGCTTTATTTGACACTTAAACCTGGTATATGTATTCCAAAACAACAAATTCATTTAACAAAAATCACCAGGGAAGGTTTAACTCATTTCTTATACATTTTATTGTAAAAATCTATGTTCGTTTTTTAAGCAAGGAGTCTACCTTGCCGCATTATTTACAGTCAAGATATGGAAGCAACTTACATGCCCATCAATAAAGGCAGGGATAAACACAGTGTGACATACATAGTATTTCTTTATCAGATGTGTATACATGTGGATAGTCACTAAGAAGGAAATCTCATCATTTACAACAATATGGGTAGACCTTGAGGACATTAGGCTAAGTAATCAAACAGAGAAACAAAGACCACATAATCTTAATTGTATGTGGAATCTAAAACAAAAAAAAGCAAAAATGAACCTAAAGATGCAGAGACTGCATCTGGTGACTGCCAGAACAAGGGTAGATGCTGAGAAAAAGACAAAACAGAGGCAGTGGATCAAAAAATAGAAATTTCCAGTTACCAGTAAGTTATTGGAATGTAATGTTCAGCACAGTGACTATAGATAACAATATTAAATATTTGAAAATTTCTAGAGAGCAGATATAAAAGTTCTTATCACAAGAGACTTTTATAGCTATATAGTGATGGATATGATACACTTATTGTGGTCAATTTGCAATATATACAGATACTAAATTATGTTCTATTCCTGAAAGTAATAGAACATAATGTTGATTATGCCAGTAATTTTTTCAGTGAAACACCCAACAGAAATCTTTAGGTTGCAAAGAGCGTAGGGTTAGCTTTAAGATAGGCCAAAGCAAATTTCTAATCTTGCTGAGAGCACCCCACAAACATCTGTTTAAGTTAAATACATTTCCACTTCCTCTCCATATCTAGACTCTTTGAAAATTGATTTGAAGAACAATGCAAAGACAGGATTGTATATCTCTATCTCTGCCTCTTAACCTCCAATTTTCTAAGGTATGAACTTCAATAAGTCATTTAACCTCCCTGAGCCCTCTCAGTTCCATCATCTATGAAATAGCGGTAGAACATGCACCTCATTGGATTAGAGAGTTTATAAAACAAGATACCTCTGAGCTCCCAGTACAAGAGAGATCCTTAATATCTGCTAATTTTCTTTGCTCCTTTTCTTCTTCCCCAAGACTGATTGTGTCATGGCTAAATTAGCTCATGGGAAAAAGAATTTGTTTGCCCTACCAGTGACAGGAGTTAAGTTTCTCTATTATAACGAGTTAAAGGGAAGTTTATTCTTCTTCCACTTCATTGGATATTTTCATGGGAAGGCATGATCCACTGTATGTCAAGGGGAGGGACAATTCATTCATGGGATTGGTATTTATCCCTGAAGGTACTGTATATAGAACAAAGAGAATACTCCTGCCAGGCATTGTACTCATTTGTGAATTCCCCAAGGCACCAAACCGTTACCTAAGTATTCAAGCAGTGCCTCTGAACTTGACCTGCACATCAACACCGGCCAAAGCAGACCAGTTTGCAAACCCTCTGGTGTTCCTGTCCAGTTTTCACTTGGGACAATGGCAGTTTGACTCAACTATGAATGTGAGATGATATACTAATATTATTACCTCAAATATTGAATTAACAAACTTGTTTGCCAAAGAGATTAGGAAGAGTCCTTCTCTGGCCAGAACCTGTGTGATGAATTCTCTAAGGGATCAGCTTATTGGCTTCTGTACAAAAGGTTAATTTCTTCCTCCATTACAAAGCCTTGTGAATAGTTCCTCAGGGCCATCTTTTGAAAAGGAAGAGAAGGTCTTGTTAAGTATTAATGATCATAGTGGCAGGTTCACAATCTCACCTCCTCCTTGGTAAGGAAAAGATAACTTCATTGACATTTATCAAGGGGGTTTCCACTGGGGACCAAGAGCACAGTCCTTATTACTCTCCATTACAGGCACAGTGGAAAATGGTAGATTCTCTCCCATTTGTTACTTGTGGCAATTCCCTAACCCCAAACAAAATGAAGCTATAAAGACACAATATGGTAAGGGGTAAGAACTAGTATTTTCTTAAAGGAAGATTATTTTAATTCTACTGCTATAATTCAAGAAAACTATCTGTTGATAGGACTTAAGGCCATGCTTTTCTTTATTTCCCTTGACAATGAGTGAAAAGGCCATCTTGAAATCCAATGGTTAATCTCAAACTAGAAATCCAACCGTAAAACAACTAATATCAACTGAGCATTTTCTGATTAGGGTAATAGGCAATTGGATCTGTTCTACAAAAATACTAGATAAGAGACATTTTATAAGAATATTGCAGAATAATCTGAGCAATATTTATTTGTGTTTCTGCTCCTCGCTCTTCAGAAAAGAAATTTACAATAATTTGAAATTTTGGTGAATTCAAGACTGGCACGGTGTATTTCTTCTAAGTGATGTTGGAGATACACATTTGGTCCCTTAGGAAACCTTCCTCTAGATCCATAAGAAGGAAAAGTATCATGTATTATTCTCTGCTCCAATGTGTCAATAAACATCCTGTTTCCATGAGGATGCTATAAAAAAGAACCAGAAATTAGGGCTGTCTTGTGGAGGCTCATTCCTTTCATCTCCAGATGATATGAAGAGCAAAATTTTTAACACTTCTCCCCTTAATCTTCTCTATTATATATTTTGATATTGCAATGATCCTGACTGACAGAAATGTTATATATATATATATATATATATATATATATATTGTTATTAATGGCTAACAGGAAGGTGGGATAAGTGAGTTAGAGGGATATGAATTAAGATACTCACGAAAAGCAGAAACTTGTTTAAAAAGACACTGATAATTAGATTTTTGAAAGGCAAGGACAGATAAACTGTAAATTTGCCCATGATGGCAATTTGCCCATGAGGGAACATGTAAGCTTTACTGGGAAATCATTAGTAAGATTACCTTTTATTCTTTCCTCTTTCTGTTCAGACTAATTTTATTAAATTTTTTTCACTTCAAGAATCTGCTTCTTGACCCTGTAACAGTTTGGGATTCTTGGGTGACCCGTAGCCACACAGTGACAACATCATCTATGTATTATCCTCAAGGATGAGTACTTGAGTAGTTATTCTAAATATGGTGACATTTTAAGTAGTTATAAAATCATGTTTCAGAAGACCCACTCACCTGCAGAAAACACACCATAGGGATATTAAAGGATGAGAGAAGATAGGTAAGTTATGGTGCTATTGCATCAATCAATGTGAAGAGTGATTGTGTCTTTGACTTGGTGGTAGCAGAGTAGTTAATAATGAATGGTGAATTCTAGGTATCTTTTGACAGTAGAAATAATAGATGTTACCAATACACTGAATATAGGAAATGAAAAGGGTTTAGAAACTAAGTTTTGTACCACAGCAGTTCTTACACTTTTTGAGATGTTGGAAAAGGAAAGATAGAAGGAAGGAATAAAAGCTATTTTTTGGACATATTCTTTTGGATATTTATTAGACTTTTAAGAAAGATGTCATGGGACTGTTGTCTTCAGTATGTAGATATATAGTTAGACATCTCCTATATGTTTGGATAACACAGTGACTAACAGGGAAAGGAAACCCAGAGGCACCACTGATTAGACATTAGGCTTTGAAAAGAACTGAAAAAGAAGATCAAGATAAAGTGACCAATGTGGCAGAGAAGAAAAAGAAAAGAAACAGAAAAGTGATGAACTGGAAGCAAAATTATTCAGGGAGGAGTAAACTGTTGAATGCTTCTCGAAATTCAAGCATAGAAGAGGACTGGGAATTGGCCATTATCTGGAGTTAGCAGTGGGATGTCATTCATGAACTTGACAAAGACAATTTATTTAGCATAGTGAAGGCCAAAGTGTGACTGGAATAAATTGAAGGGAGAGTGAGTAAGATGAATAGGCAACAGACAAAATAAAAAATGGGTGAATTTTTTTTCTGGGAATATCTTGCAGTAGTTATCAGATTGGGTAAGTCGTTGGAAGGAGACATGTAGACAAGCTAGAAAGGTCTTTAATAATCTATTTTTAAATGAGGAGAATAGCAGCATGTTTGTATTGTTGAAAATAATTCAGTAGAAAGAGTAGAGCTCCTAATGTGTTTTTGAAGCAATGCTCTTGAAGAGCTGAGAGAAGATGGACAGAGTAGACAAAAAGAATGGGCCTTACATAGAAGCCTGGAGAGTGTCTTCATTGTTTGAATTAACTGTAGGCTTTTACTAACAGACTGTTTTCAATAAAAGACCATACAGGATGTTTTCTTTCTTTTGTTATATGCTACTGTTTGCTAGTATCTTTTGAAACCCTAGACATTTTGAAGATTTTGTTTTAATTCTACCTTGCTAGTAAAAGCTAGATCCCAGTGTCCCCTTCCAGTTAAGGACAATAGTGTTGCTGGGCTCTTCTATTCAGGCCTACCTACACAAGATCTAAAATGTGAAGTTTGCAGCATGACAGGCAGAGTCCATTTCCTGGTAAAGATGGCAGTAGTTGTAAGTACATGATTGTTAGGCTGATACCTCATATAGAATTTTGGTAATGAAATGGAAGCTGTGGTGTTTGTAGTAAAACTGAACCTCTCATATGTTAATAGGCTGACATAATAAGGAAAAGTACCTAGTGTTAGCTGGAGGTAGATGTTTTATGAAACCGATTATATAGAGTGATTTAAAGTATTATTCCAGGTAGCTTAAGATTGAACTTGATTTTTCTCTCCTGAGAATAAGGAGGCTCCTTCTATTTTATAATGAATTTTTTTCCTACTTAATTAGCCAGACTCAGTTTCTGTCGCTCACAGTTGAGAACTCTGCCAAGTACTCTGTTTAAGGACTCTAGCATCTAGCAAAATGACAAACTGCTAAAGTGTTCTCTTCTGGTTGCTTTTTGTTGCAGGGTTCTTTGGTTGTTTAACCAAGTGCTCTTTAAGAATTAGGAAATAACCAGCGATATTGAGAAATGAATTTTCAACTCAGACAAAATCTGTAAATTCTCCAACCATTTACAGACAATAGCCATGGAATATTTGTGACACCCTTTGGAGGGACTTATGAAATTATTACTGCTGAAAGAAAATCACAATAAGTAATCTAACAGCAAGAAAGGGGTACATGGATTATTAGGACAGGATATTTGAAATGGGTTCCTCTGCAGATTATCTAGAACTTAAGTACAGAAGTATGTATGTGCATGCATATGCAGATGAACACCATGTGCACACTGTAGTCTAAAAACAAAGATAACTTGTAAATAACTACCCCATATCCTAGCTGTTACCATAGCAACAGAAACTATTCATTTTCTGTCTCAAATAATACGTGCAAGTTTGTCTCACTAACAATTCAGAAGGGGACATTGACAAATGATCGCTATATTCACCCAACCATTTTAAATAGGCAAGCATTTGGCTGAATTCTAATTTGACCAATGAATATTTAACTAATAATGCTGCCAGATAAGATATTGGCCAAAAGAGAAAGAAGAGAAATGAAACTGGGTTGCTATCATGCAAAAATCCTTTCATGAAGGACATGAAAGCAATGTTGTGAGTTCTGGGCTAAAAATCTGTTCACTATTGGGAGACTGAAGAGCAGCTGGGCTACTGTTTAGAAACTTGGAAGCATCTGTGACCTCTAGACTCTCTAAGTCATGGGAGCGGCTTTTTCCTCCTTAACCTAGTGTTTTGTATTTTCAAGAGTAAGAAATAATGCCTTCAAACATTTTAATATCAGCAACAGAAACAGAAAGCAACAGAAAGAAAATGAAGAATTGAAGAACCCAATATCCTGACTTTTACCCAACTCTTAAACTTGTCAAACATTCCCACTTTGTAGAAGTTATTGCATCATAACCTCCCAGACAAATTTGTTGATTTTACTAAGAAAAGCTAAATACTAAGACTCAAAGAGATCCAAACTCAAGTTAAATTTTTCAAAGAAATTTCATAAAAATAACTAATGTTGATTAAGTAGAAATTTCATAAAAATAACTAATATTGATTGAGTAGCCATTATTTGTCAAGGCTTGTTCTTAATGTATTGAATTCTTTCATCATCACAAAAGGCTCTAAAACTGAGTACTATTTTTAGTTTCATTTTGTGGATGGATAATGAAACCAAAGTTCAGATGTGTTAAATAACTTGCCCAAATTTGTATTGAATTAAGTAAATGAGGACCTGGGATTAGAACTCTGGAATCTCTTTCTAGATGTCTACCATGTAGTCATTATATATATTTACTGCTGTCTGCAAGTTTTTTGTTTTTCTAATTTTTATCGATTTTTCCCTTTCATCCTTTCCCACCTTAATCTGCTGTTTTATTGAAAGCACAAAAATGTATACATTAGAAAGATGTTGATATATGAAGTGAATAGTTGTGTCTGACATAGTAACCATTTGATAAAATTATATGAGCAATTTTATGCATACACAGTTATTTGCCATATTGGACTTGAATGTTTAGTCCACGTTCTTTGAGTAGGAAAGTTACTGAGTGCTTAACTTATAACCAGAAGATTGCTCGGGAAACATCAACAATGAATGAGGTCATATAGTAGAAAATCATAATGGTTAAATGAGTGCCATCAAACTAAGAGAAAGCAGGGCACCCACCTAGGGCCATTCTATCTCTGGCCAAGGAAGGCAATGAGGTGATAGGACTGTTTCCAGTCCTCATCAAAGTAACTAAGTTCTAAAAAAAAAGTTGGCTCCAAATACATGCATAAATTTGCAAAATAAAAATCATTATATACTTATTTATATGTCTACAAAATGAAAAGTTTATCAGCACCACTCATTGCGGTTTGTTGTGGTTGAAAACAATTTGTATGCAACCCAGAGAATATGCTTTCTATAAAGTTATAGCCAATAATAAATTAAATGAGTGGTTTATACTTACATGATTTTGAAAGCAAAGTAATATGTATTTTTTCTAAAATCTTTGCCCTAAAATTACACATTAGTGAGATTTTGGGTGCAGTTAAATGTTTTATGATGAAGTATGAAGTTGACTCACCTTCATTTTTCTTTTAGGGTTCTTCCTGCTCCTGAGTGGAAAAGAATTCTGGCATCAATAGGACAGGAATTCTCTTTTACTAGGATAGTTAAGGAGATGTTTCTGATCATATAATTTTCTTGAAGAAGAGTTCATTTCCTTACATGAGGGGGTGGGTAACAACTGAAACACGAAAGCTGCATTTCCCCCAGAGGTCTGCTTCCCACTATTCATCTTTCCTTAGTCTGTGATACACTAACATTGGTTAGTTGCCAAATAGATTGATGATGTCTCCACTTCAGAAAATGTTATTAATTGTTTTATAGAATGCTGCTCTCACACTTCTTGGCATTCTATAAAGTCACCTTAGTGTTAACAGACACTATATTAGCATAATAATAACAGGCCACATTAAACAGCCCAGGAGAGAAATTTTCAGTTTAGTTTCAGAGGCGACGACTACTCTGTTAAAAGCCTATGGAGACAGACTTATGGTGGGACATTCAGGCAAAATGGTGGTGAGTCTGACTCACTGACAAGCAATTCATGGGTATCCAAGACTCTGTTATTTCTGAAAGCACTGACCAAAATGGGTCCTTTGTTGCTCCCTGTTATTTAGTGCTTGCAACATATGTGGTCTGATCTTGAGCCCCTAAATCTCCTTAGAATCAATTCTCCTACAGGCTCCCCAGGTCCCTGGACTCAGGCTTGCCCACAATTCATCACCCAGGGATCTGGGAGTAGTGGGGCTACAACTTTCCATTTATAGATCAGAAGAGAGCTGAGCCAGGACTGATACACTTGGCCTGCAAAAGACTTCTAAATGAGAGGAATGTATAGCAGAAAATGCTAGAAGACAGATAAAAAGAAAAAGGAAAGGAGAGCAGGAGTCAAAGTTAAACACCTTAAAAAATGTTCTAATTATAATAAAGAAAGAAGGAAAAGGGAACAACCAGGTCCTCACAGTGGGACTGAATTAGCAGTAAGGTTTATCTGGTACCTTTGGGAGCAACTACTATTATACATAGTTGTCACCATGAAATGTATTAAAATTTGCTTACCTACATGTCACCACAGAGGCCTAGCCAACTCTACATGAATTTGAAGATCTAAGGGATATGGCCTAGGATTTCAGAATGATTTCTTTGGTAAAATATAAATCATGCCTACTTGCAGGGTGCAATAGGAGAATGGTTGTAAATCCACAAAGTGTCTCTGAAACATTTAAAATATTTAATAGATGATGGGTATATTTAAATAAGGAGATAAAAATATATGTAACATAAACATACTTTAAAAAGAATATCTACAATTGGATGTTTTCTATTCTCTGGAGTCAGCAGTGCTTTCATATTGTATTACTGAAGAGGAAGAAAGAAGAGGGAGAGAGGAGAAAAGGGAAGAAGGGACAAAGAAAGAAAGAAAGAAAGGAAGGAAGGAAGGAAGGAAGGAAGGAAGGAAGGAAGGAAGGAAGGAAGGAAGGAAGGAAGGAAGAAGGAGGGAAAGAGGGAGGGGGAGGGAGAAAGAGAGATTTGCTTAGACTAATTTTAATCCATAAAGCATTCATTATTAAGCTCTTACTATGTGTGGGGCACTATTTTAGTCTTTCCACAGTGCTAAGTGGACTGGTCTCAAATTAAAGAATATGAGTCTGTTAATATGATGGGGTATGGCTAACTAGCATATCTTGAGCACAGAAATTACCGATAAGGAAGTCACAGACTTGGTGGTTGTAAAAGGCAACCACCAGCCTCTTTGAGTAACAATAGTAGTATCTACCCCTGTGTATGGCTTTAGATATGTATTGTGTCTCTTGGATTCTCCATGACTTGGTGATGAATTATTTCACTGAGTAAGTACCTACATCTACCACAATTCCCCCCCCCCTTCTGCCCACATAACAATTATCTATTCATCTTTCAGTGCCTGGTTGATCTTTGAACATTGCATTGATGAACTCATGCAGAGCAATGTTTCATTGTATATGATGTGTTACTGCTTTAATATTTGATTGATATGTAGTTGTTACATAATCCCAAATGGATTATCAGCCTCTTAAGGGCAAGTGATTATACCTTAGGTCTGTTAACCTTAGTAGAACAAATATAATATTTAGAAAATGAATGTTAAGAGCAAACAAAATAGTTTTTGTTTGAATGGATTATACATGGTTCAGGTTTCTGCTTTATAACACTCTCAACAGTGAATTTTTATATTTCTTTGAGGGATTGCTAAATTATACTTTTCTTCCCCACTGGACCATAAGCTCCATGAAAGCAAGAATCAGTTCTACTTTTACTTAACATTTACTCACTACTTTTACTCACATCCAATTCAGCTCCACCCAGAATCTTAGAGTGTGACCTTATGTGGTTTTTGCAGATATATTTAAGGTGAGGATTGAGATGAAACACAGAGAAAGTGATGTGAACTTGGAAGCAGAGATCCAAGTGCTGCATCTACATGTCAAGGAAAACCAAGAACTGAAGCTTATAGAGGTCTGGAGTACTCTCCATAACCTCCAGAAGGAAGAAATGCTACTAACAATTTAACTTTGAACTTCTAACCTCCTGAATGATGATGACAAAAATTTTCTTTTGCTTTAAGCCATTCAGGTTATGGGGATTTGTTATATCTACCCTAGGAAGGAAGTAAATGCACCATTAAATCCACATTCCTCAGCAAAATGTCTGATCCCTGCCAAAGGCTTATTATGAGAGGAAGGCAGGTAGGTCAATTTGTCCCCTTCCTTTCACCAAACACTAATTCAGTGTTTCTCTAAGTATAATATTTGAAGCTTGCTCTTTTAGAGTTCATTGCCTAGGTACTTTTAAAATATACAGATGTCCAGATCCCAAAAATCTTAGGATCTCAGATTATGCGTCTATCTGACACGTATAAAACCGTGACAGGTTTTATGCTCATGAAAAGTTTGAACAGGTGCTCTTTTTTATGAAAATTCTTAAGCCTCTAAGAATTATATCAAAGGCAATTTGATGGGCAATGCATCTGATGGGAGGAAGCTTGCCTCCATGCAGGAGGTGTGAAGCTCACCTTCTCATTAACGCTGCTGGGAATTTCTGAAGCTGAATGCTCCAGCTGTCAATTCCCTTTTTCCTTGAGGATACACCTGGCTGCTTGACATGACCCCAAATCCTGTCTAGAGGTGAGATTTTCATTTTGATAGCAGTCTCCCTGAGAAAAGAATCAAAGTCAGAATGATACACAGATATATTATCCCTCCTTTCTTAGGATGATTTTCTCCACGGAGTAATGTCCCCCTAGCACTGCATGCAAACTTTTGCAAATTTCTCACTGCCAACTTCAGGCACATTTCACCTATTAAAAAAAAAAATCACTTAGCAAAAGATAGGTGACAGTTTATTACAAACTGGCTGCTTTGTGTTCCATATTCATTGCCCATTTATGACTTTCTCATCCAATTTGCTGAATCCTCAAATCAAAACACATAGCAGATTCCAAGCTCAAATTGGCATCTGTAAGTCAAACTGTGCACTCTCTGCTGTGCATCGCCTCGGCTTGGAGACACACAGTTGTCATTCACATGAGTGTGCCTGGCCCCTTGGACCTGTGGCAGGGCCAGCCACCCTCCCAGGCAATTTTCTCTATGATTTTTAATCCTGCTACTCAGGATGTTTCCTTCCTGAACAACTAAAAGAATAACCTAAAAGTCCAGACAAGAAATGGAGAGGTTAGTTGAGCTCCATGACTTGCACTAGGATTTGTGGGCTTGTCAGGAGGAATTTGTTGCAAACCCAAGAGAATCATGGAGAGGAGGTAGACATTACATTAAAGAGAGGAGGAGAATGAAAGGGAACACATGTAAGTATTCCAAGCTAGCTGGGAATTCAAATATTCACAAGCGTGCAACATTAAACCTCTGGCTTTTAATAATAAACTACAGTGTAAACTCCTGATATAGTAGAGTAAACCAGAGACACCTGAGTTTAAGGAGGCTTTGAAGTAGAGTTTCTACCACTAGAAAAATAGTTGAACCAATAACTACTGATTTCCTTTGCAAATCAAACACTCCCATCCAGTCTGACACACTGCCTTGAAAACCCAAGGTTACCTTTAATTGTTTACTCTCCTCACAATTCCATATTATGTCTGTCACAAATCACCATTGTATGTTCCTACAAAACTTCACTCCCATGTGTCTCTTTCCCAAGGTTGGATCAAATACTCTGGCTCCACCACATGCTCTGCTAACTTTTGGACCTTTTGTAACATTTATTGCTTGTATCAGTCTTTTAAAAGTCAATCTCTTCCATTCCTCTTATCACCCATCCAGACTCAAGAACTTTAGATTCCAGATTCATTGCTTTACTCTTCCTTTCTTCCCCTCATTTACCAGGTCCGTCCTCTCTCTTCTTAGCCCTCATCACTACCCCCACTGGAGTTTTCACCTCTGAGTATTCACTACTGTGCTTAGTCCTGCCACTGGAGTCTGGGATCAGTGCTTCTGTGGGCGAGTTTTCTAGTGACCCCTTTAAAAAAAATGAGATGTTCAATAACTTCCCTGCTGATTGTAGAGACAGCTGCTATATGTGGAGCATCTGATATAACCCAGACCCTTTGTTAACACCACTTAGAAGCTAGATAAGGAAATCTAGTGCCAAGACGCAGGAATCTGCATTCTTAGAATACTATTTACTCTGGACAACTCTCAGTTACAAGGTTTGATATATTTGAAAGGATCAGGGAATTGTTGGGACTTTTTCTTTTTTATTTGAATTCTTATTTATGTTGTTCTGGCTTGGTTGGTCATTCTAAGAAAACAAGGGAGGGGTAATGCAATTGGCACAAACTGAAGCTAAGTGTAAAATGTGACTTGTTTTGATCAAGTCACTTTTAGTTAGAAGCTTTCACTAGCATGTCTAATTTCTTATGCCCTTTTCCTGTGTTAGCAATCAAGGAAACATAACAAAATGGAGCCTCCCCTCAACCTTGATCCCTGAGTGATGAGAATGAACAGATTTCTCCTGGGAGGGGCATATTTAAGCCACTGGAATTAGGAGACTGTCACCACAAAAATGTTCTGACCTGTGCTGACTACTGTACTTCCAACTCCTTGTTTTATTGCATTATTTATGTTACTCAGGCTCAGCTGTTTGTTCAATAACTGAAGTGATGATGATGATGATGATTATGATGATGATAGTAATTTATATTTTTCCATAGTTTGCCATGGTCCTAGCACTGTACTAAGTGCTTACAAGTTTTATGCTATTTAATCTTTATAACAAACAACATCATGCAAAAAATGCTGCAGGAGCATCATTTTATAGATAAGAAAACTGAAGTACAGACTGTTTAAATTACAAGACCTTGATCATACCAAATTTAGGCATGCTGATTCCAGAGCTTGCCCCCTTAACCATTAAATTCAGCTAGTTAATAAATAAAAAATGCTAATTTCCAAAGCATTTTCTATAAAACACTGTTTTATGGACTATAGAGTGGTATTACTTAAGAGATACATTTAAATCTTTTTTTAAATACATTTATGAAAAATAGAGTTAAGCAAAATAGGACAGATTTTTTTAAAATGTCATAATGTCTAGGTATTTTTAGTACCTGCTCAATTTTTTTAAAATCTCTGTTCAAACTTGGTTTCTACATTATTTTTCTAGCCCCAAGTCACCTGTTCCACATCTACCTGTTTATAGCGCTACTGGGAGTAGTCACCCCCACATCTCCCTGCTGTTGGCTTGAATCTCAACATTCCCATGTGGTTTTGCATTGTTTGGTTTCTCAGACCTCGGTCCCTTTTACTTAGGGTAAGAGTTCTTTAGGAGTGTCTTCTATGTGACATAGATCCCTTTGTCATGCCTTTCCATCAAAAGGTATTCTCAATCACTGTGAGTTATTTGACTTGTTCCAAGAAGCTTCTCTCATTGCTGTTCTTGACACTGAAATAATTCAAAGTTTCCAGGTTTTTAGCACTTCTTTCATATCACATTTGCAACTTTCTTAAGCAAATTAAGTAGCCTTTAATTATGATCCCCCCCACACACTTTTACAGGTATAACAAGTGGTTAAAAAAATCTGATGATGGCAGTTGGAAATTTAAGAATGGAATGCATAAACTCAGTCAATAATTTTCCAGTAAGAAAGGCTAAAAGTTTTTTTAATCTTTAGAAAATTACATTATTTATAAAAGTCAGTCTTTACCATAGTTTACATCAAGGACCTTAAAATAATCCAGAAGAAAGATATAACTCTTGAAGGGTTTCAATGCAAAACTCAGAAGGCTGGAAAGAATCTGATTAAAGAAAAAACTTTGTAAGGTTTGGGGTTTGTAGGACAATTCAAGGTTTAATATCACTTTGAGAATATTCCTAAGAGAACAATTCTTTTAGGAATATCCATGACAAATGTTGTTCCTCTTAGATCCCTGATGTCCATTAACCTGTCCCTTAGCCTGGTAAAGGAACTAGGGGTCATGGAAATTGTGTTTTGAGTGAATGAGAACACCCTGAGTACATTGTTCTTCTGAGATGGAGAAAAGAATTCAAACCGCCCTATATTAAAGGGAACTAAAAATCTTACCCCCTTCCAATTGGCATCTAGCAATCAATATGTTTTCAGTCATATGGAGACATATGAACTAGACAAGTCAAAGTTTGAGGTTTCTATTTTTCTTAAGGTAGTATTTAAGAGAAAGGTTTGGCAAAATCATGCAAGTAAAATGCATTTTTAAATTCTGAACCAAAAGCTTAAATAATCTGTAATATCAGATACAACTCTTATTCTCTACCCTTCTCCTGAAATCTGCTTCCTTGTAAATACCATCCAAAGAAAATATATCGGGGTTAAATGCAAACATCACAATGCTTTTCTACTGTTGCAATTTGAAATAGTCACTTTTCTACTATAGAAAATCATTGATTATTCAGAGCTAGTTATAGAGTGCAAAATATCTGTGTGATTGCATGGTGTTGGTTACCACCATCTTAATGCTGAGCACAAAGGCTGATTACCTTCCATTTTGCACTCCTTGTTAAAACTGGATTAATAAGAAATCTCACAAGGATATTCTCTTCCTCCTCACATGAAACTTTTCATAGAGAGGCTGTGCGGCAATTAAAATTATTTTATTGTTAAAGAAAGAATTAGCCTATTGTATAATTTTGTTGTGGCTGACAATATCTCATCATTAAAGTATTTGTAGTATAAAACACTTGCTTTATATAAAGAAAATTTTGGTTTTTTTGTGGAGGAGTGTTTTTGCTAGGTGTTTTAGTGAGTCATGACTGAATGGAAGGTAAGGCCAGCTATTTGCGAGCTGTTAGCAAGCTTGCCTCCTGCAGCTCAAGGATTCATTCCTCATGGTGACTTGGGGGGGTCATCTTAGAGGGGTCCCACCTTCCACCTTTCTCTAACTCAAGTGCTTCTATAATCCATCAAGTATAGGTTTTGTTTTTGGTCAGGAGCTACATTTAAAAGTACATTTATCATAATCTTTTGCACCTTATGATCTGGAATAGACAATGATATATAATAGACACATAGATTCCCAGAACTTTGAAAAATCAGAAACTTTCTAAGCCACACACATTTATATACAGATAAAAAAATCTGAAAATAGTTTTCACAAAATGGCTAATAGTAACTACATTTGGCAAGGTTAAGGTGTCAAGAGATGAAGGACATTATTCATTTTTGCTTCTCTACCCATACTTCCCTACACTGAAAAAAAAGAGTTCACATATCTGACAATTACATTACACAATTGCCCAATGTATTCAAACACAACAGTTTACACATTTTATTTTGCCAGTGAACAAAAAACAACTCCCAAATTTTTACCTCCTGTCTTTTCCTTTATCGTTTAATTTAATTTTTTTCTTTTTCCTCACCAATACACCTTGCACTCCCTTGTCTCTTTCCCTCTTCACTAAGGTTGTTTACATGCACACTAGTTTCTAAAGTGTTTTACATTATCCGTTATATACAAAGTGTGTGCTCTGTGTGTGCGTATATATATATATATATATATATATACGCACACACAATACACACATACATATATATATATATAACTTCATATAAAGCAAATGTTGGTTTCTCATTTGAAACCAACTGTTGTCTAATGTTGTTTTTAATGGACTTGTGTACAACAATTTGAAGCTGCTTAAGATTGACAGTCTTAAGACTACCATTTTCTATCCCTGTATATTATCAGTGGCAACAACTTAAATCTACTTAGCTTGGAGGGAATATAAGTTATTCAGAGTAGTTTCTGAAATTAGTGACTTCTCCATTAAAATACATATGTGTATGATTTTAATTTCCATAAGTATTCACTCAGTAGCCAGAAGGATAGAGTAAGGAGTGAGATATATAGTTGGTAGAAGTAACATATTTCTTCATGGATATAAGACTGGAGGTGGTACATGTGCCATGGAATCACAAGTAGATTTTTGTTTCTGACCTTGAATTCATTAAGTTCCTTTCTTTTGTCAGGCTACAGTCTCCATATAGGTAAATTGAGTGATAATGCTATTTATGATGAAAACTCCCCAAATATATGACACTCTTAAGAGTAACAAGACAGAATTAAAAAAGCACAGACATGGGAGAGGGAAAAGAGGAAAGTCTTTCATTATGCTCTTAGAATATATAAGTAAAATCAATATATGCATAGAAGAATAGAAGAATATGCATAACATACTTACAAGTGTGATATGAGGTAACAGTAAAAGGAGCAAGAAATAAGTATTTTGAAATTTGTTTCAATTTGTGAAATTATTGTTGTAAGTGAATCTTTGTTCCATGAAGAAAGTTTCAGAAGTTGTAACTGGGAAAACTGGTCTATTATATATAGTCACTTTGGACTGTTACAAAAAATACCAGATATTGAGTGGCTAGAACAACAAATAGTTAATTCTCTCAGCTCCAGAATCCAGGAATCCCAAAGACAGAGGTGCTGGTAGATTCAGCGTTTGGTGAGAGCCCTCTTCCTGCTTTGCAAATGTCTACCTTCTTGCTTTGTCCTCACATCGCAGAGGGAGAAAGCAAGAGTTCTGACTGCCTCACCTTATTATAAGGGCACCAATTCCTCTACTTGGGCTCTACTCTCATGATCTATGTGAGCATAATTATCACCCAAAGGCTCAACTTTCTACTCCCATCATGTTGGGGGTTCAGCGTGAATTTGGGAAGGACACAGATATTCAGCCCACAGTACCTATTAATAATGCTACTCCATTATCCATAGAATGCTGACTTATGAACACCTGGGCTCAGCTACCTGGAGGTATAACACCGGAATTATTAGAGTTCTATTACCTGATATTTTAGTGGCACATTAAATATCAAACATTCAGTACCATAGCAACAAATAACAGTACTACTGAATAATTTGACTGTTGGGGCTAGAGCAGAATTGTCATTATTCACTAAAACACCTAGTAATTTTAGGTACTTACTAAAGTTATACATACTGTTATCTACATCCCTATTAGATTTTTCTGGGGGCAAAGATACCTTAAAATTTTCAAACTAAGTGATGGTCTTCTCCATCATTCTAGGAAAAAGCAGGAGGAAGGGAACATTGCATTCCTGAAATGAGAATGAGTATTTCATCTGTAAAGGCATTTTGAGCTTTTTCAGAATTAAATATAGCTTTGATGTGTCAATAGACTTGAAAACACTTGCTTATATGATCAATCTATTTGTATGACTATGTCCTAAGGAAATAATCTGAAATGCCTGATAAGCTTTCCATTTCAATACTTATGATGACATTATTTATAATAGAAACATGCAAACTATCAGTAAAGGGATGAATTAGGAATTGCACATATTTGATGTGTCTGCACTCATGTTTGGGAGGTGGGACGACAGAAAATTAGGTGGTGGTAGCAATTTTCTTTTTTATATCTTTCTGCATTTTCCATATTTCTACAACAGTACTCATTTCAATTAAATTGAAAGTAAAAACATTTCATGTAGACTTCTATTTGAATCCCTCCAGTTCTCATACCATGAAGGCAGACAATCTTAAGCTCAAACTCCTCTGCTCAGTCTCCACCCCAGAATCGGAATCCTCTCTAACATCCTTCTTAAGCAGCTTAGCCTGAAAGCTGAACCTGCTGTTTTTCCCAACCCCCACCTTTCTGCTTGGTAGTGCCTGCCTTTCCCTTATCTGGAAGCTGGAATCACATTAGAACTCCAACTCCCTGAGCCTGTGTCCTCTTCCCCAGAGCCCCAGTACTGCCTTTCTTCTCTTCTTTCTTGATTTCCCTTCTGAATCTTCCCTGCATTCTCATTCCGAGGCCAGATGGCTGATTTTCTGAAGCATTCACATTTCTCCTCTACTGACTTATAACTTTTTAAAACCCATCATCGACACCTCCCTGGTAACCAGGTTTCTGCCACAGCAGGCTGCCTGGTGGGATTTGGCAAGCATGGAGTGGGTGGGGATGGAGAAACTATCCAAAGGGAAATTGGCCAATATGCTAGTTGCTAGTCGGTTTTATTTCATTCATTTGGAACACTTGGAATGCATAAAGAGTGCTTAATGAGGACCCATTAAAGGCAAAGCTGGGTTGTTTAAAGAACTGTCAGGTTAAACTTGGATCAGCAATTCAGAATTGGATAGATTTTGCCTCAAAAATAGCCCTTGCTTATGTCAAAATAACCTATAGATAAAAGGTTTCACTGACATCTGTATCACATGGGCTTATGCAGGAAAGCAGTGACTAGTTGCTTTGCTGGAAAGTGTGAAAACAAATAGTATATTTGTATGTACAATGTGTCATGGGTTCTGTTTTAATAGCCACAATAAGTTCAGCTTACTCTGGCAAGATGTTCTTCAAGGAGGAGTGAATGACAAACATGGATTTCTACAGAGTGCATGTCCTCAAGACGACTATGCTATGACAGCAGAAACAATCTACAGCAAGTAAAATGATTCTCTTAGGAGTCTCTGTTAATGTATATCAAATATTTTCCATAAGGTGTGACACTGAGTAATGCTCAACAAATTTTCTTTCTTGTCCCACATACATCTCAATCTGAACATTAGTTAGGATGCTTTTAGCTCCAGTCAAGTGGTTCTAACAAGAAGGACAACTCATTATTGCTTCTAATAATAACACTGATACTAAAACAGTCTTTATATGGCATATGAGTTAGTGTCCAGACAGGAAAATAGAAGTCACTATTGGTTTTTAAAAACACTGGGATTTTAATACAAATAATTAACCATTGAGGTATCTCAAAGAATAGAGAAGTAAAGCAGTAGTTTCTGGAATGTTCTTACAGGTAAGACTATTGAAGCAGCTCTGCTAACGGACCCTCACCGCTCCTACTAAGCCAGAAGGCAGGAGCTTGTTGTCCCTTGGAAACTGCTAGAGCCCCCAACCACCTGGGTTTGCCTTCTGTTGCTGGTAGAGTAGGAAACACGTGCCTGGCCTGCAGTCCCCCCCACAGCTCTTAGACAGGAAAAATGGCCTGTCCTTTTTCTTCTCTCTCACCAGTCTTCTGCAAATGTTTTACCATTGACAGTAGCTATCAGTAACCAGTTAGCAAGAGAATAGGGAAATTCTGTTTCCAGGGTCCATGTCCCCCAGCTAGAAAGAGAATCACAATTGAATGGGGTTAAGTAAAAACAGAAAGTGTCTTGAAGAGTAAGCAAATTCAACCATTCAGTAACATTATGAAAGACAAATGTCCTTTGTCTCTCCTTTCTGTCATCCTCAAGGATAAATGGCTTTTCCTTGAGACTAGATTCCTTGAACACTGAGATAGCAGAATGTTAAAGACAACATTTAAAGGTAGAAAGGAAAAATGTCTCTTTCTTGTGTTCCTTTTGAAGAGTAAAATAAACTCTGATTTGCTCTCCCACATCACTGACTAGAAAATATAACTATCTTAAATAAATTATTAGCAAAGTTTACAAAATTAAGCCCTATAATCATCTAAAAATTAAAAAAATAAATCTTATACAGATTAGTTTACTAAATCTAAACATTAAAAAGAGACTACAAATTTTTTGTGATCTTGATTTGCATTTTTTTTGTTTAAAAATTATGATAATTTAGCCTTGTATAACCTTATACTCAAGAACCAGAAAGGCCTGGCCTCTCTCAGTCTTTGAGAGGTTCCATAGGGAACTGAACTGGGCCAGAGATACTTCATGGAAAAACAGAACAATTAGGAATGGCCAAACTGTCCTGGCCAAACTAGTTCAATCAATATGATTGAACTAGTGGAAAACAGAATAATCTACCAGTAGAAAATCAACTAGGCCAGAAGACTCTCTAGAAATTATGAAATGCCTTTAATGATTTGGTTGCTCATCTTTAGTTATGGTGTCATTTTGGCAAAATGAGTAAGAAGGAATCAGAGTGAACACTTTCATGCCAATAATGAGTGCAATGGAAATTAACTTCTTTCCATTCCAGCTGTAGCAGCAGGAGTAGGTGTTGCTGCCAACAAAAAGCTTCATCACAGTTTAGAGTTGAAATGCTGGTCAAATTGAAGGGCAGGGGGGCAGTTTAGTGCAGACACTAAATGCCAATCTTAGTTTAAAAGCTTTGTTCTCCATGTCACAAACATCTCCACTGAGACTGATTCTCTTTCTAACTCTTTGATTAATGAACTGTCATTCAACACTCAGGAATATTAATAATTATCACCGGTATGTTGGTTTGGAAATTGTTTTTCCTTTTACATGATCTTATTTAATTCTTACAACCACTCAGTGAACTGGCTTTGTACCTAGGCAGAAGTCAAATTCAGAGATGTAACTTGGGTAACCTGCCCAAAGTAACACATATAAACTGAAAAAAGAGAATTTAGTCCATTAAAAACCCAATGCTGGGTGGAATTGGTAAGAAACAGTTCTGGTTTTGGAGGAACTTACTTTGTAGCTGTGAAAATGCAGAATGCAGGGAACAAAGAACATCTAGTTGGTTGTTAGATGTGCTAAAATGAAAGCTGCAAAATGTAAAATGTAAGAAAGTAGCATGCAGATGAGAGAAAGAGAAATCGATCATTCCTTGGGATGTTAGATTATTCACTGTTCCTCTTCAAAGTATAGATGAATTAAATAAGAACACAGACATATTTTAGTGCTCATATATTTAACTTCTGACATTCTATCAGCCCTTACATAATACCATATTTTTTTCCTGAAATGTCTATTTTAAGGACAGAATAAAGGGACAGGCTCTATTTCCTAATTCAGGTGTCAGTTATATATGTTATGATCTAAGATAAACCCCAACTCTTCCAGAAGTTAAATTCAGACTCTTATCAGTGATCACCATGAGGAATAATTAAGGAGAGGTACAGTAGTTTAAAAACGCACAGGGAACAAATGTCATAGAAACACAGGGATTAAGAATCTAGCTTTGAGAATCTTTCCTCTTTTGAATTGGTATGGTCTTCTTCCTCGCGTTTACCACATACTGTGATGAGTATTTCTAGTAGTAGAAACTGATCACTTGATCAATGAAAGGAAGCCTTCAAAAGTTTTCCCTTCTGCCAATGTTAGAATGAATCTTTGTAGAAAAAGCCAACACATGAGATCTTTTGAATACCATGTCTTAGATCCTTTGCTTTATTTTTGAAATTATATGTATAAAATTGACTATCAGACTCAGTATTAAAGCTTGATAAAATCTCTCACAACCAGGTAATGAGCAGTCTAGAGTCTCCAGAAAAACTCTTTTAAAAACAGAAAAACTCTGATAAAACCAAAAATGCCCATAGTGTTGAAGAGTTGGTATGTTAGTAGATGACTGAACTTAAATCTATCAAAATCTTCAAATCTTTGGGAGAAATTACCAACTTACATCTGTAAGCATTGTTCCTGTCTTTTCTCCTGTGCATCCAACTGCACTGCACTATCTTCTGTTCTGAAGTCATTTGAAGTTATTTATCTGTAATTCTAAGAGTGCTCACACACACACACACACACACACACACACACGCCTTTCAAAATAAAGCATTAACCAGCAGTATCAACTGCTGGTTGTAAATCAATGGCAAAAATTTGAATAAAAATCTTTCTATATATAAAACAATCCTTTGCAATGGCTTTTAAAGACTCAAAATACTTCAGTGATTACTAAAGAGAATAGGTCTACTAAATTCTCTGAAAATGTATATGAAAAACGACACCATCAAAAAACAAAAGAGGATCGTATTGTTTTTAGAAAAAAACTTAAGGCAAACATTTTGTAGTTGAATCAGAGCTTTGATTTTAACATTGGCAACAATGTAGGAACAAACGCTCAACTGAGTAAAATTACTCAATTGTACTTAGAAATAGCAAATTCAGGGATAATGGAACAAGAAATGGTCAGCACAAATATACATTTTTCTTTGCATATTTCCCAAGTTGAATAATAAAAGCAAAACTTCAAATTAAATCTCAACTTGAGTTAAATTAATCTCCATGGTATTCTTTTCAAGAACCTTAGGTTAATCAGCTGATGTTGAGTTTTTCCTAGTATTCAGATATGTGAATCTTAAGTTCCCTTTGTCTCTGGTGCCCTGAGGTTAAGATCAACAGATGGTCTATGACTTATTTCTAAGCTTTCTGTACTAAAACAGTGATACAGAGAAATCATAGAACAGTTACATGAGCCTAACATTTACTGTACATGTAGATTATGTTGATATAATATTTCCATATATATTATCATTTAAATTTGATTCCAGATGGGGAGGAAGAAGACTAGTTGGGATACCAACAGGGTGACTAAAACACAAAAAAAATGTCAAGCAAGAAAAGGCTGAGATTCTTGTCCTGGAAGGAGGCAGTAGTCTGTCTCCTAGTGGCACAGAAAAGAACAGATGTAAGTTAAGGAACAAAATTGTGGGCTAAGACATCCAAAAGGTCAAAAGGTCGATTGTCATCAGAGAGTCTATTTCTTTTTTAGTTAACAATCTATTGCATTTATACAGATGCAAAGCTTCAGGGAAGCGACAGGATCTTGCTATCAAAATTCAAGGTGAACATCAGTGACTACAGAATCAGTTTTCTCCCTTATACACTAGGGATATATGGAATCAGTTTTGGAAGTTGGCAAGAAATCATGAAACTAATGTAAATGCTTTCACTCACTCCAATACTTTCAGCTCTTTTTTATTGTTTAACTGAGACACAAAAAGGATAGAGACTTAACAGAATTTCTGACTCATTCTGGAGTTCCTAAAGATCTTTTATTCGCCTCATTACTAGATACTTATGTTTTAAAATAGGAAAGGTATTTCTCGTCAAGTCCCCCTCTTTTTCATTTTTTTTATCAAAATGTAGTTTTACAAAGACAATAGATGACAGTGAAATGTAGTTGCAATAAAATAATTATCACTAAAAAAGCTGACTTTGTTCTTTTTTTTTTTTGAATTCTTGTAAAGAGTTATCTCGTAGTTGCAGGTGTCAAATAAATGTAAATTCTATCTTTCATAATAAATGTTGACAGGGAAGGAAATTTTAGACCAACTTTCAATAAATATAGTATATAAAATTTAGAAATTTGTGATATTATAATTCCACTCACACACTCAGTATTCAGTTGTTGGTGGACGATATGATCAACTTTTGCTGCAAATTTAAGGGTGACTATTTCCTTTCAGTGAACCAGGATGGAAAAAACTTTGAAAATTCAATTTGAAGTCCATTCTTTATTTACATTTCCTATTCTATGGGTTCTTCTTCCTACCACTCCTTTTCCCATTTGCTTTCCATTTTCTTTGCTTGGAACTTCTATTGTCCTAAATTCCTGTATTTCCCCTATATTCTGGACACTGGCTTTAATTAAAGGTTTATCACACAGACATGTGTTCATTTAAAACTGATCTTTTAGCTGTTGTTCTACATATCTCCTCTCACTTCATAATATCTCCACTTCTTCAGAAAAGCCTTTTCAACTCTCACAGAGGTAATATTACAGCTATGTATGATTCCTTGTTCAATGGCAGCCTTCTAGACTAGCCTTAAGACCCATGTATGGGTAGAGGGCATGTCTGTTTGTTTTCTACTGTTTGTCTAATAATACCTAGCACATATAGCTGCTTAGGTAAGATTTGTTTAGAGAATGGATGATCTAGGAAAATCTTACTCTGCATTACACTGCCTAGCAAGCATCCTAAGTATTACAAGACCAAAACTGCAATCTTTGTTTTCCCTCCCAAACTTTATCTATAGTCTTCTCCACTTTGACACATAGCAATCAACCTTACCTTTTTACTCAGGTCCAAGTTCTTTGTGTCATTTTTGGTTCCTCTCATCATCCCAACATTAATTCTTCAGCACAGTCAAATGGCCCTACTGTCAAAGTTCTTTCATCTAGAAATCAACTTTATTGTCCATGTCCACTGCTAATCTTCTAGTTGAATACACTATTATGCCTGGCTAAATTAGTGCATGGAATTTTTAACTGTTGTCCCTCTTCTGCCCTTATCTCTCTATTTTCATTTTTCATACAGCAGAGTATTCCTTTGAAACATAAATCATTATTATTCTTTTCTCAAATCCTCTGATGCTTTTCTATATCACTCTGAAGATATACAATCTTAAGGACCCTATACAATCTGCTCCATAACAATGGGGATATTGTTTTGTTATTTTATATGTTATATCTACAACATATACATCAACGGCACAAAGTACATACTTGATAAATATTTGCTGAATTAAAGCATGTACCTATAAATCAGAGACTATGTCATTTTAAAAAGTACTCTCTTATTATGAAAGCAAAATAGAACCCATCTAATGGCTCCAATGGATATATTTACCCTTGAGTTGACTCATTGCAAATGTTCGATAAATAGCATGACATTATGAAATTTTGTTCCAATACCTGCTCCTGAAAAACATACATAATGATACTTCTATTGTGAAGTCAATTGTGACTTTTTAGTAAATTCATTATTGCAATCAATATTAGCTCAAAGAGTCATTCAGGGGAATATTATGTCATAAGTCTGGTGATAGTGGTTGGCTGAATTTTGAATTAGAAAGAAAAAATTCCATTTAGTAATTTAGTCTATTTATGAACTAAACAACAGCTAAGCTGGTGGTGATTTTGAAAAAAATATATATTTTCTAGGTAGTAGAGATCATAATCCTTGATAATTTTCAGTGGGGAATGTTCATTTAAGTCATTTTAACAATCAGCAATAAATCAACAATCCTATATCAAATCATATATCATTTTCATTAGTATTTACATAATTCTTTGCTATAAATATCTTTTGCACCATTTAATATAATCAAAAGGTACCTGAATACAGTCAGGACAAAATTATGCAAGACTTTTTAACAAGTCACCTAAATGATTGATATCTATATGACTGATTTCTTTGTATACATAGTCAATGTGATTGGTATTAAAATTAGTAAACATAAGCAAGGACAAAAAAAAATGGGTCAGCTTCTCCTTATTAAGCAGATTTTGCAAAGTAGACATGGGAAAATGTGATGCAATAGATCATAGACTGAGGTGCTGCCATTCATCTGACTGACTTCAGGCCAAGAAAATAAATCTAAGACCTAGCTTCCCCCACCCCCCTTCTCTATTTTTTTTTTTGTAACAGTTGTGTTGTATTAGAAAACTTAAAGAGGATAGGGGAAGAAGTTAATCTAAAACAAAGAATAAAAATCCAAACCAAACAAAGGGCAAACAAAGAAAAAAGTAGAAGCCCTTAAGAAAGTTTATACAATACTATTTGTGAAAAAACACAGAAACCCGATGAACCTTCTAAAATCCAAGGCTCATAAAATTGTAACACATTCATATTCAACTTTCAAATAAGCACCATAGATCCTCAGGCTTCCTTTAAAGACCCATATGCTTGGCGCAATTGCACTAAACAAAGATAAATTTTCAAGACTTTAAAATGCTGCTTTTCTTTTTTTTTTTTTTCAGAAAGGAAGTTGCTCAAGCAGTAAGAACTTCTTTGAAAACCTCTTCTGACCAAGAATGGCCTGCCAGGAGCCCACGCTGCCTACCCATAGCTACACACGTGAGAGGAAGCTATTGCATTATTGCAACCAAACCTAAAATAATAATAATAAAAATTACTTATCTTTAAAGAGAATTAAACATCTTCCAAGCAAGAACTCGAGACAGCAGAAATTCTGTGCATTTGTATGCACATATCTAGGCAATAGCAGTTAACTAAAATGCAAACTATCAAAACCACATTGCTGAGCAACCTAGGAATTTTGCTGTCAGCTGCAACACTATAGAGGAAACCCTACATCCCATGTTACCCTGTCTTGAGTCCAGTTATCTGAAGACCTTCACCAAACATGGAGCATTTCCCCAAGGAGAATATTAGCTGTCTTCTTTTGAAAGATAAATTCCTGGTGCATGATTAGATATTGCTGTTACATTTTCAAGACCCTCCCCAGCAAAAATATATCATAATGAATTTGAAAAAGTACATAGCTGGGCATATGATACTACATGTAACACTCCCCTCACCAATTTTTCAACTTAGTAAATTACAGTGAAATGAGTAATAATGGGAGCCTTAAGGGAAATTCATTCAATTCAGGAACTTAAAGGAGGACTTTGAAAAATGGAAATGGGAAGTCCTGACCTGTTTTCTTTATCTGTGGACTAATATTTACAGCCAGGGTAAACCTAGCTAAGCCTAAAGAAGACTGAAGTTTACATGACTATGCTACACTGGTGAGCTCCTGTAGTCTGTGAGCCTGTGTTCTCTTGAGTACTTAATGTTCTTTGGCTGAAAGAGAAAGATAGAATTGGAATTTGGGAAGCTGGGAGTGGTGGAACGCACCCTTTGCCCAAGAGCTGGGAGGTAAGAGGCTTGGGATCGCTTGAGTTTGTGGGTTCGAGAATACCCTGGGCAACATAGCGAGATCTGGTTTTGAAAAAGCAGACAAGACACCGTGGCAGGTTCCTGTAATCCCAGCTACCTGGGACACTGAGGCTGGGGATTGCTTGAATCTGTAGTACCCCAAGCAACTTGAATCTGCAGTCTGCAGCACCCTGGATAACATAGGGAGACCTAGTCTCAAAAAAAAAAAAAAAATTGGAACTTGGGGACCTTGGAGTGATAGAAAAGATGGGCCCCCAATAGAGAAAGTGATGGAATTTTTTCCATCAATCCCCAGTGACTGGAGTTTTCCTTCCATAATCATTTGCTCTAAGGAGAGCAAGTTTCAGGAGAAAGTCTCCTTCATGAAGGAGGTGGCTGTGGGAAAAAACAGCTCCACCTTGGGATTCCAAAGACCAGCTTCCCGTGGCTTTGCCTTAGAACATGAGGATGTTCAACCACTTAATCTTGCAGTGACTTAAGTGTTTGGAATCTTAGGCTGCCTTTCCAAGTTCCAGTGAGCCTAAGTGTTATTTCTGGGCCTTGATGAGGAGGCAAGAGCCTTCCCAGTGGACATTTGATTTTTTTCATGCCCACAACTTCACCAGAAGTCTCCTGGCTGCCAGCCACAGGACACAGTTCAATGTGAGTGAAGCAATAGTCTTTTCACAGGTTGGCAGAAAAGCAAAGCTTGTTCTGCATTTCCTGGCCTCACAAAATTCTTCTAGTATATATTTAAGTTTCCTTGATTTATTCCCCATATGGTCCATGTGGTTAACCATAGTTTTATTTTTCTTTAATAGCACTAAGGAGTGACTCATCATGACCCTTCTTCAGGCTCATCACTCTCTTGTTCAAACCTGTGTTTTATTAGGAACATTCTCTGCGGGGATGAATGGTTCAGCTCTTGGGCAATAGGATATGGGCTTTTACGTGCTGTGAGCTATGCTGCTAGGGCCAGGTGCCAGTTTTGGTAAGTCACTGAGGGAAGTAGGAATCTATCTCCCTTTCTGAGCCACTGACTGGGACAGGCAGGTCCTATGCCAGACCAAGAAGGGGCCATGTCTTCCTCCACTACTCGCCTTCAGTGCCAACTGCAAGGCCTAATAGAAGGCAGCATATATTTAAGCCAGCTGTACATGTTTTTTGAATTCAGGTCTATGACATTATGGCAGAGATTCTCAGCCAGAGTTGATTCAGTTCTCCCAAGAGACAGTTAGCAATCAAGACATCTGTGATGGTCATAAATGGGGGAGACACTACTGGGAATGAGCCAGGAAAACCTTTCAACATTCTAGGATGCATAGTTTACCTGCTCACTCTTATCTCCGTGAAATAAAGAAATACAGCTCAGAAAGCCAGCAGTGCTGGGAAACTCCACCTTTCTGACTGATGCTAAGTTTCTTAATCTTTCTTTTTAAGATGAGAGAAAAATCTCAGGCCCAATAGCTTTGTGATAAAGATTAAAATCAAAGAAACAACAAATATAAAATAGTTGTATTAATTGTAGCACCCAGAGAAGTCCCTACCTTTTCTCTTTGCTATCTCAGTATCTACAAGTTCTCTATTTGCCTTTGACCTCTGCTCTCGAATATAAGTCTCTTTCCACTATAGCTTAGGTCAAGTTGCACTGACTTATTCTAAGTTACTCTGTGGCAACAAGCAACTGCAAAACCTCATGGTTTACAGAAATCGAAGTAAGTTTCTCACTTGTGTAAATGAGCATCAATCTTGGCTCTAGCCTCACAGATGGATAAAACAGCCTCTTTCTGGGAGGCTGTGATGTCCAATGATAAAACAAAGGGGGAGAAATCCACACACTAGTTCTTATATCTTTCATGCTGATGTATCCGATATTAATGTTTTAAATGTTTCCTGTGCATCCCACTTTTGAGAGATAGATTCTCCCCTATTGGCATGGAGATGGATGAACACATACCAGATGAGACTGGCAGCAGTTGAGAACCCACATACATCCATGCCCTTGAGGAGGACACTGCATGCAGTGCATGTGATGTCAGGTCTCCTGAGAATGGTAGTCAGCAGGCAGGGGTTGTGGGAGGTTGTCTTTGCAGAGTCAGGAGGATGAGGGCCTCTGAGTTCCTATAGAAGTATGTGATTGACTTGTTTGAATAATTCTATTATTGGATTTCCATAATTAATGAGTAACTCATTCTATAATTGGCTAGTTTGAATAATACTTGGTAAGGAACTAAAATCTACAAAAGGGCCACCCCTGTTCCCTTTGATAAGGGTCCTTTGGTTGTCTAGGGACCTCATCCAAGAAAACAGAGTAGGAGAAGAGCTCAGAATCAAGCCATCTGAAGCCTACTGATTTTACAGATGTCAAGATAGCATGGAATATTAAGACTTAATTTTAGGACTTAAACCCTTACCACTTCTCAAATTTCACAGTGTCAATTAAATTACATGGAAAAGTAAATCAAGTAACAGAGAATACCTTAAGGTCATTTATTATTTTAAATCAGTGGTTTCTACTTCCACTTCTGCTCATAGACACTGGTTTCATAGAATTTTTAAAACAATATGAATTCCATTGATTTTTAAAGCAATATCATTAACAATTATGAAATCAAGACCAAATTAAACAGGTTGGAAGCTGGATAAGTCTGGGCCTCCCACTGTCTCCTCATTATTTGATGCAGCCTGGCTAACCCAATGTTCTGCAAATAAAAACAGTGATGGCAGTACTGACTTATTGAGACACCCAGAGTTTATATCTTCTGGTTTAGACACATAATTCTAAGCTGGAAATAGCATATCCATGATTTAAAAGAAATACCAAGCCCAGTAGATTCTGAAAGTGTGTATATCTGACAAAGGGGGCAAAGGAAAGAGGGAAGTTAGTAAAAGAGGAAAGGTAATATTTGTTACAGAGATAAAAGAAAGAATGAAAAATAGGCAAGCAGGAAGCAGCCAGGCCAGCCCAGATGAGAGCCAGGCAAGTGACACCCATCTTTGTTCAAGCAGAACACTGAGCTTCAGGCTTGTGACTGTAACTGCCACCTCTTGACTTGAAATATGATAGGATTTAACTTTTGTAAGACAGAACTCTTCCTTACCTGCTTCTTAGTTCACCTGGCCTGAGTAGGGTGTACCATCTATCCAGTTTATCATTTACACATGTTCATTATTAGCTATTCTGCTTCCCTTCCTCTCCAGAAGGGAAGAGCTACTCATTATTAGCAAGTGCTACTGGTCCATCTCTACTCTATCCAGAATCTGCATCCTTCTTACCAAGTGTGCCAGGTTCTACCTTCTCCTCGAACATTGCAAGGATCTTCTATTTTCTCTGCTTTTACTTTTCAATTCTACAATTCATTTTCTTCATAAGTAGTCTGACTGATTCTATAGAACATAAATCAAATAATATCACCATCTGGCTAGCTCTTCAATAATTAACCATTAGTGTACAGAATAAAGTAAAAAGCTTCACTATAATGGCGAAGACCCTGCTGTTTGGAGCCAG